>BRYE01000016.1:16829497-16839497 GCA_030159115.1 Actinidia arguta var. hypoleuca | reverse complement strand
TATTTTCCACCAACATTCCCCCAAATGGTTCCTCCTGCATGTTGGGCATGCTGGTATTGGTCTCCCTTTGTTTCCCCTAATTTTTTTGTTGCTTGATCCCATCTTGTACTTCTTTAAACACTCGGTCCCTCATTCTTTAAATTTTGGCATTGTTTTTTATTTTGGTATCTTTTCCTCTCTTCTTCATCTTGTTCCACTATGATGGCGCGATCAAGAACCTCAGTATATGTTGGCAACACCAATGGTGTCACTACCCTCTTGATTTTGTACTGCAAGCCATCTTTAAACTGTCAGGCTCTCATTTCATCCATGGTAACTAGATGCGGTGCATACTCCACTAAATTAGTGAATGTAGATTCATATTCAGCTATAGTCATTTCCCCAATCTAATTTAATCGCTCAAACTATGCACACTTGGCATGTACTTTTCTTTGATACAATCAACGATCTGCTTTTCTTATCAATAGATACGAACTTATTTCCACTTTTTTGTATTTTGTCGCACCTTACCAACCAAAAATTCTTCTCCATTTATGCTAACCACTCATTTGCCTTTATTGAGTTCATTCCACTATTAAACGTTAGACGTTTGAGTTTCAAAAATTGCTTCAAAATATCAACATTTGTTGTAGTTGGAAACTTCTTAGTCATCCTTTGATTCTGTTCGTTGTTGATTTCCTCTTTCACTAGAGTGTTGATCTCTTTATTGTTGTGGTTGCGACTATTGAAAATATTGTTAGAGTAATTGTTGTTGGGCATGCATTGCTCCCTCTAGAATTTGCATCATATCCTGGAATTCATCTATCTGTCGAGTTTTATTCGTCCTACTTCTTTTTCTTTGCCCTACTTGCTAAAGTTGACCATTGAGATCAATCTAGAGCAAAAGTAACATAGTTACTAGACATAACACGTGCTCAAATCGATGATGTATATAAGTCTAGTAAAACTACTGTGTAAATATCTATTCATCTCTGAGTTTTACAAAATCTATAAACTAAATCTCTGATACCACCTCTATAATGACCCATCCTAAAATGCATGTATGGGCCCACCCACAACATATGGGTCATAATCGACTAGTGAGATTACTCACTATGGCCTATTACTTAAATAGTTTATGGATTTTATGTCACAAGAAAAAAATACTTAAATGTAATAGGAAATTGCAGAAGCACAGTAAAATAACTAGATGTCTACTGGTAGTCATATTCTTCCTACCGGTAGTTCCCTTTATTTCTTGGAGTTGGCTCGAGGGCCCGACCTACCGACAGTCATTTTTCCACTACCGGTAGTGATTAATTGTCTTTTGCCACTGGATGGCTGGATACCAGTAGTACTCATTTTATTTTATTTTGCCAGTATACTAGTAGTACTTATTTTCACTACCGGTAGTGATTTATGTTATTTAGCCACTAGATGGTTGTCTACTGGTAGTACACTTTTTTACTACCGGTAGTGAATATTAGCATTTTACCTCTAGATGGTCTTCTACCGGTAGTACTAATTTTTACTATCGGCAGTGAATTATGTAGCTTTGTCTCTGGGACACTATCTACTGGTAATGTCTAGACCACTACCGGTAATGACATGCGATAACAGTTTATGAAAACCTTTTAAAGTAAATACATTTAATTTGTTTCAAAATGGTTTACGTTGAGCATGATGGTATCTTGTGTGTTATGATGCCGCATTTAATTTTTGATAAACATAACTTGGATGTGTGATGGAACATTTGGAAAACTATAAAGTTTATGTGTTCGTAGAAACTTGGAAATGATTTTAGGAATGACACACTAGGATATACCAAAATAAAAGTCCTTGATAGCAACCGTACGAATGAGGGAATGTCAAAGCCCATGGTGAAAGTCCGAGAAGTTGACAATACAGAGGGATTGTCAAAGCCCATAGTGAAATTCTAGAAAGTTGACATGAATGAGGGAATGTCAAAGCCTTCAGTGAAAGCCCGAGAAGTTATTCTTGCTCTAGGTCAAAACTCCTTGAACATGCATCTAAAATCTTCAATTTTGTAGGTTAAAGGGCTAACATACTTTGAACCCAATTTAAATTGTCCTAAGGAAAAAGGTCAAACTGCCTGAAAATTGGTCTGGCATTTGAACTCTAGAAAATGGCATTCGATTACTAGGCTACTGTTTGAACACTGGGTCTGGCGTTCGAACGCTGGCTGCATGTAGCAGTAGAAATAGCTAGTAAAATTTTCCAAAATGTACAAAACACCAACCAAACTCTTCCAAAACTCCTAGGGTACCAAGGATAACTCAATGGGACTACAATAACTCAAAAATCAAATCTCAAACACAACCCTAGTATTGTAGATCTAAGATTTTAAAAACTTCAAAAACTTAGCATTTTGAAATTTGGGATTTTTCAAATCCTACCCCTAAATCATTCAAATCAAGTCTCAATACTTGTTATTCAATCCAAATGAAACTCAAAGGAGTCTCTAAAACTAACCTACGTTACATACATATGCATATACATGAGTCAGGGTTGGGCTTACCAAAGTTCCAAGCTCAACAATGGTCTTCTCCTAACTTAAGGTGAGCTCTCCAAGCTCTCTCTTTCTTCCTCTCCTTTATCTCCTTTTTCCCCTCTCTTTCTCTTCTTTCTCTTCTTTTTCTCTTCCTCTCTCTCTTCTCTCTACGCGTGAGTGTGTGTGTTGCATTTATGTGTGAGTATATAAGTTAAGGCACACATGGGAAATAATCCTATGTGCCCTCCTCCACTTAATTCCTTTGTTTCTCTTTTTCCCTTTTCTTTCTATCATTTTTACTATTGTCGTTCAAATGCCAATTCAGCCGTTTGAAGGCTAAGATCTGTTTGGCGTTCGAACATAATGTTCGAATGTCCTAAATGTAAAAACTCTAAGACTCTATTACAGGCTTAAGCGTTCGAACTCCCTTTCTAACGTTCGAATGCCGAGAAGAAATTGATTAGAGTTTGAACGCCACTTCTAGTGTTTGAACGCCAAGAAGGAATTTTGGAAAAAACTTAAGCCTAAAGTTTTGACGGCGTTTTAATTCTATTTTGAATCTCTTTGATATATAACTACTAATAACTCACATTAACTAATATATCAGCCATAATTTACATAATTAAAGGGATTTAATAGATTCGGGGTATTACATGCAATCTGCTCTTGGTTTAGATTTGAGGCTTAGCATGGCGTTTAATCCTCAGACCGACAGGCAGTCTAAGCATGCCATTCAAATTCTAGAGGACATGCTACAAGCATGCGTGCTTGATTTCAGGGGATCATGGGAGGATCACCTACACTTGGTAGAGTTTGCGTATAACAATAGTTATCAGGTGAGCATTGAAAAGGCAGAGATTCGCGCAAAATACCCAAATCTATTTAGCTCATCTGGTACGTTCATTTAATTTCATGAACTAAGTTTATTTAAGTGGTGGAGATTATAAGGTTTTAATTTTTTCTTTAGATATAGATAATTTGGATTTTAGTATAAATTGGACTCATTTAAATTTAATTGGGCCACATGTGGAGTAGTTTGGGCTTAAAGGAATTGGCATTGGGCTTATGGAGGAGTGGGCCAAATAATTGGTCCATGAGTAATTTGGTTTAATTGAGTTTGCCAAACAAGGCTTAAGGATAATTTGGGCATCTCTCTCTCTCTCTCTCTCTCTCTAGGGTTTGAGCATTAAGAGCTTAGATTTGAGTGTGCTAAGGTGAGATTTGAGTAGAAATTCTTAGGATAAGATTGTCTACTCAACGAGAGCTTCGTATTGAACCAAGGAAGTTTGGAATCGGAGCTAATGAAGCTTGGGGTTTCATCTCACCATTCTTCATCCTTTTGGAGCTTGCGTTGCTTGGATTTGAGGTAAAGAAGGTTTTCCTTCTTGGGTTTTACTTTTGGAATTGTTGTTAATGACTTATATTTAGCTTATTGAGGTCTTATTTGGGGTATTGAACCCCAAATTGAAAGTTTGTTTTAAAGGAAAAATTTGGAATTCGTGGATCTAGAATCGTTCTGTTTTTTGCGATGTCTATCAGTAGTCATATTCTTCCTACCGATAGTTCCCTTTGTTTCTTAGAGTTGGCTTGAGGGCCCAACCTATCGATAATCATTTTTCCACTACTAGTAGTGATTAATTGTCTTTTTCCATTGGATGGCCAGATACCAATAGTACTCGTTTCACTACCGGTAGTGATTTATTTTATTTTTCCACTAGATGACTGTATACTGGTAGTACTTGTTTTCACTACCGATAGTGATTTATGTTATTTAACCATTGGATGGTCGTCTATCGGTAGTACTATTTTTCACTATCGGTACTGAATATTAGCATTTTACCTTTAGATGGTGTTCAACCAGTAGTACTATTTTTCACTACCAATAGTGTAATGTTTTGAAATTTATTTATTTTGGGTTTGGACTTGGGCCATAAATATCTATTTAATGGTAATGTTGTTGGCCATGGGCAAAATAAGTTATGAATTATTTTTGGGCTAGGCCCATTACTTGTTAGATTATTTATGGGCTAGGCCCATTGGAATTAAATGAAAGGTGTAAAAGTGTTAGTGTGTGAGTGTGATACACTATAGCAAAAACCATGAAAAGCTTCTTCCATACACTTCCCTTTCCCCCAAATTCCAGCCATCTCTCTCTCTCTCTCTCTCTCTCTCTCTCTCTCTCTTCAAAGAGCTCCGTCCGAAATCCCGTTCTCCGGCCACTCTCCGACGACATCCGACGACATCCGACCTTCGCTCAAAGCATAAAAGTTGATCGTCTCGTCGAGTTCTTCGATTCCAATCGAGTGGAATTTTGATAGGACTCCGTTTGGGCCTCTATTTTTCTAAAAATCCATCATTTGCCAAGAGGTAGTTTAATATTGTGTTAATGCCCTATTATCTTTAATTTTATGAATTTTAGAATGTGTTTGGTTGTTAGAATAACATTGTGTGAATATTTGTTATTGTGAAAGCCTAGAAAAATCTCATGTTTAGGTGATCGATAACATTGTATGAATAACGCGTGCCACGTGTTTGATAAAATGTTTGTGAGAACATTGGATTTATGTGTTTATGTGATTCGATAGTTATTTAGATTATTGGAATTGAAATATTGATAAATTGTGAATTTTAAATGAATATATTATTCATTTGACATGTATATATATATATATACATGTGTATATATATTATGTTTTGAGCATTGAATTAGTGATTATGGCATTGTGCATGACCATATCATAGCATCATTGTGGCCTTGTCGGCTTTTGCACGGCATTGGATGGATACATTTATGGATGGTACTCCCTTAGGGAGGGGTACTAAGGATGAAAATTCCGGATGTGGGTGTGGTGGTGAGGAAAAGGGCGGATGGCTCCCTAATAAACATTCACTTCAATCTTTACTCGGTTAGCTCCCGGGGATTGGTTTTAGCTACACTTCTTGTGTGGGTGGCCCATATTCTGGTGTTGAGAGTGTGTGTGCATTGGGATGGGCATTGTTGCGTTTAAGCCATTTGATTGATTTCATTGCCTTGGTGGCATCATCATTGCACTTCATTTCATTTTCATGAATTTAGAGATAGTATGACATTTTCACAATATTTTTCTACTAAGCCGTCGTGCTTAATCAAACAAAATAAAAACCACTTTCAGGTGAAAAGGATAAGGGCAAGAGCCTGACTTGATTTGACCGTGTTCGGGTCCTTTTGAAGGCTTTCTCGTGGACATAGCTTCATTGGATGTTTTGTGTATTTAGAGTGAAGGCATGTAATTCTTTTGGTAATTTGGAACCTTAGGATAGGTTTGAATTACATTTATTACATGTATCCATTATTGGGCACGTGTTAGCCCTTTTTATTTCAACTATGTAAAAGAAACTATTTTGATGTTGATCTCATTTGGGCAAATGTTTAGCCCTTTTAAAATTAGTATTTTGCGCCGAACTTTGACTTTTCAACGGGTGTCCATGTAGAATAATCCCTTTAAATTCCGCATTTTTTATTGGTCCACGCAGGACCTTTCTCCGTAATCCTTGACTAGTTGACCTCGCTCTCGTGGTTTGGTTTTTGGGGCACGACAAGTAGTGAATTATGTAGCTTTGTCTTTGGAACATTGTCTACCAGTAGTGGCCTGCGATAACAGTTTATGAAAACGTTTTAAAGTAAATATATTTAATTTATTTTAAAATAGTTTACATTGAGCATGATGGTATCTTGTGTGTTATGATGTCGCATTTAATTTTTGATAAATGTAACTTGGATGTGTGATGGAACGTTCAGAAAAATATAAAGTTTATGGGTGCGTGAAACTTGAAAATGATTTTAGGCATGACACGCTATGATATACCGAAATTAGATGGCTTAGATAAAGCCGAAGTGAAAGTCCTAGATAGCAACTGCACAAATGATGGAATGTCAAAGCCCACGATAAAAGTCTGAGAAGTTGACAATACGGAGGGAATGTCAAATCCCACGGTGAAAGTCCAAAAAGTAAACACTACAGAGGGAATGTCAAAGCTCATGGTGAAAGTCTGGGAAGTTGACGCAAATGAGGGAATGTCAAAGTCTTCGATGAAAGCCCAAGAAGTTGGCCAGATATTGTCTCACATGCTTAGTTAGGTATTACCCTAGGTGTGTCATTCAAAGGAATTGGATTATTTTTTCTGGTGAAAAGCCGGAATATGTAGAAACTAAATGATTTGTGAAATCATGAATTGAAAATCAAAAGTATATTTTGATATGAATGAAAACATACTTATTGCATCATATTTTTATTATATAGTTATGTATCATGGTTTTGGCTCGAGACATCAAGTCCATTGTTAACTCTTTTCAATGTAACTCACCTTTACTATAAAATAAATTTCAGGTACCGAGGGTTATCCTAAGTCTTGAGGCATGGGGATGCCGTATTTTATTTTATTTTGAGAAGATGCATAGATACGTATTTTTAAAAGAATTGTCATATTCTTTTGGCCCAGTGTGGGCATTGTCCATGGGATATCATTTTAGTTTTATATTTTATAGCTCATGGAGAGCAGGGTCTCACGGGAGGGATAGATTAGTTGTACTCTGATGTAACGACAATATGTTGTCAATTATTATTATATTCCGCTGAATTATGTTCATTTATAGGATATGTCTACGTGGACAAATCTAGTGTTATTTGGGGCATAACAAGAACTAAACCAAAAGTCAAAGAACCTCACATGTTACAAATATGCAATATCATTCATTTGACTCGAAACAGCATCTCGCAAGTTTGTTTTGAGAATATACATGTGTGCATACTTTGAGAACATAATTTGATGTTATTTTGAAACATTTGACTCATTCACACGAAAGAAAAACTCTATCGTGCTTAGAAAAATTAATATTAACATAAAATATAACCCGTTAGTTCCAACAAATCACAATCAACGTTTATAATGCAAATGAAATTTTTAGAATTGTCAAATTATCTCTCAAACTCATTTTGGGTGTTTAACGAGTTTGTGTTTTGAAGAAAATAATCTAATCGCTGCAATTGTCACAAGTTCGGTCGACCGAACTTGTCGATCGACGTAAGATATACTCAACCGAAGTTTTTAAGTGCAACTGGAAAGACCAAGCATCGACCGAAGAAAGTTCAGTCAACCGAAGTTTAAGCCAACCTTTGGTTTTGAACAAAGGGTTGACCGAAGTTCATTTAACCCCTCGACTGAAGATTTTGGCTGCCTCTAGTTTGATGAAGCATTGACTGAAAAAAGTTTGGTCGATCGAAGTTAGAAAAACTCTCAATCGAAGTTTTGAGCAACTTTTGGAATTAAAGAAGCATCAACTGAAGTTGAAGTTCATCCGACCGAAATGTCGACCGAAGTTTGTAATCTCTCATCTCTTACTCCCATATTTAGCTAAGATCATTAATTTTAATTGGGCATTATTAAAGCAAACATATTTCACCCCACCTCATAGTTTGCCATTTGGGTAACAACTTTTAAATTGAAAGCCAGTGAGTATGGTGTTTTGTTGGTTGCCTTTTGTTGTGTAGATTGGTAGGCCCATGACATAATTGAAAAATCTTTAACCCACTTGTTTTTAGCTTTTTCTAGCCTCTTTTTGATTCCGTTCATAATTTTGTTATTGGATGCCTTGGCCTGGCCATTGCATTGAGGGTAAGCTCGGAGTTGAATTTTAAAACTCAATCTTTAGTTCATCCAACATCTTCTTCACAAATTTTCCCACAAATTGGGTTCCATTGTATGACACCATGGCTTGGGGGATGGCAAGACGAGATAGAATATTGTTGCAGATAAACTTTTTCACATCCACCTCTATGATCTAGGCAGTGGTTCAGTTTTAACCCACTTGGTGAAGAAGTCAGTTGCAGCAATCAAAAAACTTCTTGTGCCCTGGAGCACGAGGACGCAGCCCCACTATGTCAAGTCCCATCGATCTTCCCCTCAGAATGCAATCACGCACGCCTTTGTGAATTTCAAAAAAAAACATCTTCTACCAAATTCATATGGACACACAACAAATAGGATCTAGAGTAAGACCTCAAAATTCTTCTCTTTTGCTACGTCTTTCTGAATTGATACGGTAGTTTCAACTGAACTTTCATCTCCCTTTTGTGTAAAATAAAAAAATCCTAGTTCTTGCCTTACAGTCTAAGGGGCAAACTCGGTTACAAAGTCAGCTAAGACTTGGTCTACAAAATGGGCTTAAAAATAGTGCATCAATTTAATAGATGTCACTTCTAAATCCAGGACCAGTTTCTCCAATGGGTAGTACCTAATTTTGAAATTCATAAACATCTTGCTAACGAAGTAGATCGGGCATTGCTCTGCATCCACCTCCTTTAACAACAACAAGCTAAAGACATGCTCTGAGACGGCCAGGTAGACGTAGAGTAACTCTCCATCATCAAGAATAGAAAGAAGTAGCATTTAGTTAAGTATTTCTTAAACTCTTGTACTACCAGTTTGCACTCAATTCCCCACTCAAACTTTTTATTTTTGCGAAAAAATTGAAAAAATAGACGAAAATTGTCAAAAGACTTACTGATGAACTTCTTCAGTGTAATCACCATTCCAGTTAAGTTTTGCACTTCCTTTGTTGTTCCCAAACCCTTCAGATATCTAATCTGTCACGCCTTGTAACCCAGCCTATGCGTATCGAAGGCACATGACCGGCCAGCAGCCTAATTACTTGAGGTCGACTTACATTAAATCGGTTGAACACTTGTGCATAATCATCTACAATGATACTTAATTGCGGAAACATCACAACAACTAGAAATTATAAAGTGTGGATTACATACAAAGCTGTGCCTAAGTTATTTTTCTTTTATATATAATAGGGGGCCAACTTTGAATATATACATAACATGACCAACTTAAGGATACATAACAAAGGGTCTAGCCCATCAATAAAACTACATAAGGTCCTTGGGCCATAAAACTAAAGTCTGCATCCTCACTTCTTTCATGATTTCTCGGATTGGCTTTCTAAAAATTTATTATAGCATGCATATCTCGTTTGAAACATAAGTTAAACGCTTAGTGAATAATAATAATAATACATGAACGTGAAAATACCATGGATCATTATTATAGCATGCATATCTCGTTTGAAACTATCATGTAAGAATAACATAACATTTTTTTAAAACTTGAAACTTTCATGACTGTAACGTGGCATAGCTTGAAATCTTTCATAATCATAAACGTAGCATAGCTTGAAATCTTTCATAACCGTAAACGTAGCATAACTTAAAATTTTTCATAACTGTAAAGCTTTAAGTACTATTGTACAAAAAGTGCAACAACTCGGCATAGTAAACTTTCGGGCATGCAACATAGTCACCAGATAGGTTACGCTAGGGCTCTTTAGGCTAGGGACGTCTCGCAACATAGATTATTTATTTCATGTCCCTTATCGTAGGACTATCGAGCTAAATTAAAGTCTTGCCGCGAGAAGACCCCAAGTTGACGCTATACATTGAATATACTTCTTCTTTCATTTAAAAG
>BRYE01000016.1:16799497-16801997 GCA_030159115.1 Actinidia arguta var. hypoleuca | reverse complement strand
CCTATCATATTTCTAGATGAAATTTTGGTACAATTCACATCCATGGTTATTTTGATCATCTTTATTTTTCATTTTCATTATTTATTATTAATGTGTTAAGAACAAGCTTGATTCTGGAAGCTCTGTACATAAGAGAGGTGATTCTCTAATTTGAGCTAGAGAAAACTCCTGATAAAAGAAGAAAGAATTCTGGAAATTTTCATATATCAATCAGTTGCTTACAAGGATATTTATACAGCTAACTCACTTCTTGATTAGTTATTTTTAAGAAACACTAACAACTAATTCTGGTAACTAACTCGGCTGCAACCCTTCCACCTAGCTACAACTTTACATTTTCTAACTGTTTTGCCACCACTTATTCAATTAATTTCCTTCAGCTTTCCATGACATAACCCTCCATTCATGCTGGGCTTTTTCTAAGCCTTGTTGATCTCCTAACATCCTCATTCTTCTTCTCTGTCTCATCTTCTACTATTTTGACACATTCTTTAGCAGCTGGTATATTTGTATCATTCTTGTCCCTATGAAATCAAACTTGGTCCTCCAAGTTTAGTTGTAGAAATTTATCTTTAAGAAAAAATAGATTTTCCCATGAACTCTCTTCCACTGGTAATCTTTCCCACTTAACCAAAACTTGGGTTTTTAGTTGCCCTTCCTATATAATAACAGTTCTATTATTTAGAATAGGCAAATGTACATTTGGATTTTGAATCTTACTACTGGTAACACGGAGATTTACAGAATCCTTGAAAATGGCTAAACCATAAAATGGTTTTAGTAAAGACACATGAAACACAAGGTGAATTTTACTAGGGAAAGGAAGGTCTAATTGATACGCAACCTATCCAATTCTGCGTAAAGCATGAACTGGACCATATTACTTCTAATAGAGTTTGGAATTCAATATTTGAGTTAAATATTGTTGTTTGTAAGGATGTAATTTGACCATAACCAACTCTCCCACCTGAAATGATAAATCTCTTGTATGGTTATTAGCTTGTTGCTTCATTCTCTTCTGGGCTTTCAATAAATTTTGTTCCAATTATTGTAGAATTTCTTCTCTTGTAGCCAATTTAGTCTCTACAACTTTTATAGAAGCAGATACTGGCAAGAATGTTTGAATAGATCTAGGTGTTTTGCCATATAAAACTTGAAATGGTGTCATTCCAGTGGAAGAAAGAAATGATGTGTTGTACCATAATTTTGCCCAAATTAAGAACTTTGCCCAAGTTTGAGGATTCTATGAATAAACGCTCTCAAATACTATTCCGAACATCTATTAGCCACTTTAGTTTGCCCATCAATTTGAGGATGATAAGCAAAATTATACTTCAAAGTTGTTCCACTCAATTGAAATAAAGCTTGCCAGAATTTGCTTAAAAAAATAGAGTCTCTGTTTGATACAATAGAGAGAGGGAATCCATGGTGAACAAATTGGCCACTGATATAGTAGTAAAAGAAATAGGCAAACTCCCAAAATGAGAAGCTTTTGATAATTTGTCAACAAAGACTAATATAACTATGGACCTTTTGGACATAGGAAGTCCTATGATAAAATCTATGGATAAATCCTCCCATATATGTTTTGGAATATGCAGAGGTTGAAACAAACTAACAAGTTTTGAAGTAGGAGATTTTATCTTTTGACAAACATAACAATCAATCACAAACTTGCGTATATCCTTTTTCATACCTGACTAATAAAAATTGACAAATATTCTTAAAAATGTTTTCAATATTCCAGCATGACCACCGATATGAGTACTGTGAAACTCATGGATAATGTCTGACTTGAGAGAAGAATAAGAAGCTAATCTTAGCTTATTCTTGAAATATAAAAGGCCATCTTTCAAGGTATGCTGTGATGTAGATCCATCTATGCAACCTTGAGTTATTGCTTGTAATTCAAGATTTCTCAAAACTTCATCTCTCAAAGAATTTAACAGCTAAAATATGAAAGTACTGAGTCTAGAGAAAACCCCATCAGAAACCACTATTTGTTGTTGTAGTGCTTCTTCACCCTCTTGTTACTCCTCAATTATAGATAGTGCATTAGCCATATTATTTTTCCTACTAGGTTTATAAACAATTGTATAGTTAAAACCCAATAGTTTGGTAAGATATTGGTGTTGCTCAAGCGTTTGAATTACTTGATCCGTAAAACGCTTAAGGCTTCTATGATCTATTCTGATAGTGAATGTTCTTCCTAATAGGTTATGTCTCCATTTAGCAACAATTTTAGTAATTGCAAACAATTCTCTCACATATGTGGAAGCTGCACACATCCTACCAGTCATTTTTTATTGAAAAAAATAATTGGATGATGGTTCTGCATCAATATAGCTCTAATGGTATGATTAGAAGCATTAGTCTCTAACTCAAAAGGTTCAAAAAAATCAGGCATAGCCAATACAAGTGCTTATGTCATCTTTAACTTCAGTTCCTCAAAACTGGTTTGGGCAGACTCATCCCAAATGAAAGCATCTTTCTTTAAAAG
>BRYE01000016.1:16754497-16756997 GCA_030159115.1 Actinidia arguta var. hypoleuca | reverse complement strand
TATTATAGGCTTCGCAGATGAGACGTCCAAACTCATCACCGACTATGAACTAAATTAAGTTATTAGAATCAATGATTAATACTTCCCATGTTTAAATCTCATTTCCACACGTATATGGTATCTCTATATAACTTAAAAACATATCATCTCATGATATAAAAAAAAAAAAAAATTCAACGCATAGTAAAATTAATTCTCATTCTAAATAATAATTAAATATTTAGGCATGTGGGCATACAAATCCCAATAAATTTTCACTTACACTCATATCCAAAGAATGTAATATCTAACACTCATTCTATTCACACGAAGCTGAAAAATATTAGAAGTTAAAAAGTCTTAGTAAAAGGATCTACTAGGTTGTCTGCCAATGCAATCTTAGTAAATAAGACATTCCCACGCCGTATCGTAATGCCTCAAAACCATACATTTCTTTTAATCATGTAAATTGTGACCTGTGCATTTGAAAATGTGAGTTGTTAGAATGTTAGTGACCAAAGTGATAAAAATTAAAGTAGAACTCTTCAAAACTTTAGAATTTAGTTTTTTGCCCAGGATCCTTGTTAGCATTCAAACGTTAAAGCCAATTTCTCTCAACGTTCAAACGCTAATAGTAGAATTTGAACGCTTATGTAATGTTTTGAAATTTATTTATTTTGGGCTTGGACTTGGGCCCTAAATATCTATTTAATGGTATTGTTATTTGGCCATGGGCCAAATAAGTTTTGAATTTATTTTTGGACTAGGCCCATTACTTGTTGGATTATTTATGGGCTAGGCCCATTGGGATTAAGTGAAGGGTGCACAAGTGTTAGTGTGTGAGTGTGATGCGTATTATCAAACCCCATGGAAACTTCCCCAACACACTTCTACCTTCCCCTCAAATCACTTCCTCTCTCTCCCTCTCTCCCGGGTGTCTCTCTCTCCTCTCTCTCACTTTCTCTCTCTCTCTCTCTCTAAAAGGGGCTCCGGCCGAAATCGCATTTTCCGGCCACTTTTCGGCGACATCCGGCCTTCGCTCCAAGCACGAAAGTTGATCGTCTCGTCAAGCTCTTCGATTCCATCCGAGTGGAATTTTGATAGGACTACGTTTGCGCCTCCATTTGCCCAAAAATCCATCATTTGTCAAGAGGTTGATTAATCTTGTGTTAATGCCCTATTCTCTCTATTTTTATGATTTTAGGATATGTTTGATTGTTTGAATAACATGTTGTGAGTATTTGTTATTTTGAAAACCTAGAAAATCTCATGTTTGGGTGATCGATAATATTGTGTGAATAACGCGTGCTATGTGTTTGATAAAATATTTGTGAGAACATTGGATTTATTACGGAAGTAACGCATG
Source organism: Actinidia arguta var. hypoleuca (assembly GCA_030159115.1). Lineage (NCBI taxonomy): Eukaryota > Viridiplantae > Streptophyta > Magnoliopsida > Ericales > Actinidiaceae > Actinidia > Actinidia arguta. The sequence goes on along the minus strand of BRYE01000016.1, from coordinate 16,755,652 downwards.
TTTGTGTTTACGTGATTAATGTGATTTTGTGTTAGTTGTTTGGTAGTTATTTAAATCATGAACTTTACATAGATATATTGTTCATTTGATATGTATCTGCGTTATATTTTGCGCATCAAATGAGTGACTATGGCATTGAGCATGATCATATCATAGCATTATTATGGTCTTGTCGGCTTTTGCACGGCATTGGGATGGATACATTTATGGATGGTACTCCCTTAGAGAGGGGTACTAAGGATAAAAATTCCGAATGTGGGTGTGGTGGTGAGGAAAAGGGCGGATGACTCCCTAATAAACATTCACTCCAATCATACTCGGTTAGCTCCCGGAGATTGGTTTTATCTACGCTCCTTGTGTGGGTGGCTCACAATCCGATGTTGAGAGTGTGTGTGCATTGGGATGGGCATTGTTGCATTAAGCCATTGAATTGGTTTCATTGCCTTGGTGGCATCATCATTGCACTTCATTTCATTTTCATGAATTTAGAGATAGTATGACATTTTCACAGTATTTTTCTACTAAGCCTTCGTGCTTAATCAAACAAAATAAAACCACTTTCAGGTGAAAAGGATAAGGGCAAGAGCCTGACTTGATTTGACCGTATTCGGGTCTTTTTGAAGACTTTCTAGAAGATATAGCTTCATTGGATGTTTTGTGTATTTAGAGTGAAGACATGTAATTATTTTGGGTAATTTAAAACCTTAGAATAGGTTTAAATTACATTTGTTACATGTATTCATTATTAGGCACGTGTTAGCCCATTTTTATTTCAAATATGTAAAAGAAACTATTTTGATGTTAATCTCATTTGGGCAAAGGTTTAGCCCTTTTAAAATTAGTATTTTGTGTCAAACATTGACTTTTCAACGGGTGTTCATTTAGGATAATCCCTTTAAATTCCGCACTTTTGATTGGTCCACGTAGGACCTTTCTCCGTATCTTTGACTAGTTGACCTCGCACCCGTGGTTTGGTTTTCGGGGCGCCGCAGGATGGTATCAGAGCTAACCAGGTTGGAATACCTTGGTACTATGGGGTCTTAGTGGTCTATTTATTTCCGCCTGTGCATGTGTGTTGCATTACGGTCAAAATAAGATGAGTTGCTAAGTGAACATGAATATATTTTCTTGTGTTTAATTTTATCGATTTGTGTT
>BRYE01000016.1:16734497-16739497 GCA_030159115.1 Actinidia arguta var. hypoleuca | reverse complement strand
AATATTGCTCTAAATAAAAGTTTTAGATAATTTTAACAGCTTTCCAACACAACTTAAATCAAATAATTTGGACATCGTATGAGAAAGTTATGATTAAAATATGATGGATATTTCATAGGTACAATAAGACTCCGAATTATTAAAGTTTGATTTGAAAAATATATATAGATGCGATATTTTCAGGGGGTTTAAATTGTACTAGATACGCTATTGGATAATAAGACTTAAAATAGGAAATTTAGAATTTACCTTGGTAGAAAACTAGTATAGTAATACGTTCTTTGTTTCCTTTCTTTCTTCCGAACTCTCTATTTCTAACTCTCTTCTCGCGTCTTTCTTTTTTGCACGTTTCCTTTGTTTTGTTTGTTTCTTTCCTTTTCTTTCTTTCTTCTCTATCCTTTAAAGAGTTTTGTAAACAACAGGGAACATCCACGTGTGTCATGACTTGCCAAAATATTTGACAAAATTACACTTTAGGCCCTCCAACTTTTAAGTAATTATATTCTCTTCTCTTAACTTTAATATCCTCTTTAATTTATTTCATAAGTTATGAATCTTTCAATTTAACCCCAAGATGTATTAAATGGTTTAAATTTAATGTCAAAAATTTCTATTTTGTAATAAAATAAAGATAATTCAGGTTCGGGGTATTACATCAGGACCTCAATAGTTTAAATAACACGCCTCATTAGAAAAATCAACGTCATCTATTTGATTAGGAGGATAATCATATCCATTATGATTTTACCATATGGATATCTCATGTCAAATAAAGTCATAATACTCGATCTCCCTTGGTCTTCGAAAGTCAATCACTAAACTCCTAAGAAAATTATCATTTCATTTTGATTGAGCATATACCATCGTCTATAACCAAAAGATTACCGTTGTGAATAGTGTTTCCTTGGAAAAATCACTTATCACACCATCTATTTTAATTCTATCCTAAGAAGTCTAATCTTGTAACTAACAAGAATAAAGCCCCTCCCTATGGAGGCCACACCAAAGATGACTTGAGGTACCTATTCTCATCTTATTGTGAATCGATGATGGAAGACCATGAAATTTTTAAAAAATCCCTCTCCCACACAATTTTTTAAAAGGAGAATCACATTATACATCATATGCAAAAAATAAATTCCACTACTACGTTCAATCGGTTGAGCCTTCTGCCATGTCCAACCAATTGAAGAATATACTCAACCGGTTGAACCTCTACCATGTTCAATAGAACCATCAAACCGTCTCTTTCAACCAGTTGAAGGAAAAGTAGGACCAATTGAATTTTAGCAAAATCATTAAACTCCAGCGTTCAACCAATTGAAGGAAAAGTTAAATCGATTGAACTTTTGCAGAATGATGAAACAGGGAAGAATATATGGTCATTGTCTATTCATGGATCATGATTAATATTTAGCAATGATTAACATCATTAAATATTAGTCCTAGCATGCATCCTCATATTAATATAAAAGTATAAAATAAAAATTAATTGAGGTCAACACCTCAATATCTTGGGTGGTCGTTGTTAGGTCTGTGGGAACACTTAATTCTCAAGATGGAATCTCACTCTCTTCTAGAAGAGAACGGGTATCACTTGTGAGTTAATTCATTAATTTAGTTACTGAGATTCGGATCCAGCCTTTTAGGTAAATTATTTATTGAAATTAAGACTTATTATTTTAATGACTAAATAAGAAATGAATTATGCATCGTAGTGTGATTTATAGCCTTGATGCTTTTGATGAGCATATCATCTATGTATATATTTATATTCTTCTTGATCAACTCTTTGAACATTTTGTTCACTAGTCTTTGGGACGTTATTCCCGAATTTTTCAATCCAAAAGGCATGACTTTGTAGCAGTATAGCCCCTTTCAATAATAAATGAAGTTTTCTCTATGTCAGGTGGATGCATTTTGATTTGGTGATATCCAGAGAAGGCGTCCATAAAACTGAGAAGTTCATGTTTGGAGGTGGCGTCAACTATTAGATCAATCTTTGGTAAAGGAAAACTATCTCTTGGACACGCTTTTCCCCTACTCTCCACTTCTCCCCTTTTTTTAGGCGACGACAACATTGGCGAGCCAATTTGGGTAATGAGATTTCTGATGACATTGGCCTTGATTAGCTTAGCCACTTCTTCATCTGAGGCAAACTTCCTTCTTTTCTAGCGAACTGGAGGATAGTCAGGATTGGTAAATAATCTGTGGGTGGCGACCTGAATATCTATTCCTTGGACGTCCCCCTATGACCATGCAAATACATTATAATTCTTTTTCAAAAATTCCACCAAAGCAACATGTAGTTTTTCAGTTAACTCTATCCCAATTAGAATGTGGTGATCTGGATGGTCTGGGTGGACAGAAATTGGAGTAACTTCTTCCAATGACTTGGTGTTCTCCGACTCTCTAGGGTCCACTAGGGTAATCTCCTCCATCTCATCTTTCAACGCCTCTATCTCGGAGATGGAGATTTGTAATTGCTATTGGTTGCTTGATTTGGATGAGATTCATCTTTCATTGCTGAGATAAAACATTGTCTAGCTACATTCTGGTCACCCTTCACCTCGCCTATTCTTGTCAGGGTTGAAAATTTCATCTTTAAGTGATAGGTTGAGGTGATAGCCTTGGTTCCTCCTTAAATCGGGTGACCCAAGATTGCATTGTAGGGCGAAGGACAATCTACCATAATGAAGTCTTGCCAAATGGTAGTCTAATGAGGCTCCATACCCAAAGTTACTGGCAACTTGATTCATCCAAGTGGATGAGTGGTGTTTCCTCCAAATCTGACCAGAGGGGTGTGGAAAGGGTGGAGCTTATCCAGTTCAATCTTTATCTTGTCAAATGCCAAGATGAAAAAAATATCTGCTGAACTCCTATTGTCAACCAATATCTTTTGTACATTGAAATTGGCGATGACGACAGAGATGACCAAGGCGTCATCGTGAGGGAGGTGTAGGCCTCTTAGGTCATCATTGGTAAAGGTAATGGGTAAGTGGGCTATAACTGCAGATGAGGAAAGGTTATAAACTTCTTCCTCTACTCGCACACAAGCATTTCTGATGTGTCTCTTGCGAGAAGAGCTTGAACATCCCCCCGATCCAAAACCTCCATGGATCACTTGTATGTCTCCTACGGAGATTTGTAATTGCTATTGGTTGCTTGATTTTGGATGAGATTCATCATTCATTGCTGAGATAAAACATTGTCTAGCTACATTCTGGTCACCCTTCACCTCGCCTATTCTTGTCAGGGTTGAAAATTTCATCTTTAAGTGATAGGTTGAGGTGATAGCCTTGGTTCCTCCTTAAATCGGGTGACCCAGGATTGCATTGTAGGGCGAAGGACAATCTACCATAATGAAGTCTTGCCAAACGGTAGTCTAATGAGGCTCCATACCCAAAGTTACTGGCAACTTGATTCATCCAAGTGGATGAGTGGTGTTTCCTCCAAATCTGACCAGAGGGGCGTGGAAAGGGTGGAGCTTATCCAGTTCAATCTTTATCTTGTCAAATGCCAAGATGAAAAAAATATCTGCTGAACTCCTATTGTCAACCAATATCTTTTGTACATTGAAATTGGCGATGACGACAGAGATGACCAAGGCGTCATCGTGAGGGAGGTGTAGGCCTCTTAGGTCATCATTGGTAAAGGTAATGGGTAAGTGGGCTATAACTGCAGATGAGGAAAGGTTATAAACTTCTTCCTCTACTCGCACACAAGCATTTCTGATGTGTCTCTTGCGAGAAGAGCTTGAACATCCCCCCGATCCAAACCCTCCATGGATCACTTGTATGTCTCCTACGGTTAGCCTATTGTCACCATATCTCCTCCTAGGTGAGTCAGTAGGCGGGTGATCTACAACATATTTCCTCAGATACCCCTTCTTGATAAGGTTAGCTATTTGTTCCTTCAACTGAAAGCATTCCTCGGTGTTATGTCCATGGTCTCGATGGAACTCACACTACTTGTTTATGTTTCTATTTCATGGATCAGTTTTGATTTTTTTAGGCCACTTGCCGAATTTCTCATGCTTAATTTTCGTTAGCACCTGGGCGATGGGAGCGTTGAGTGGGGGGAAGTGTCAATTCTGGGCGGCGAGGGGGATGTATGGGGAATCCTGTCACTGGTTCGTCGCCTCAATTTCCAATTTGGCCTCTTGTTCCTTACCTCATCTTGGTAGTCTGCTCACTTGATGTCGGGTTCCTTCCTATTATCATCCCTTTCTTGCCTCCTTCATTTGGCCTCAGCCAACTCCTTTGTTTACCTTGGAGAGTTGACAAGGTTTCTGGGACATTTTTTGAGAGGGAATCAACTAATGGGCCCAGATGTAGTCCTTCCATCATCGCCATGATCACCACTTTGTCACTGGGGTCTCTACCTCCAAGATAGCCTGGTTGAATCGCTTTACATAATCCTTTAAACTCTCGGTCTTTTTCTAGTGGATGGTGAAGATATGGGAGGCATTCCTTTGTCTAACTTGGCAGCTCATAAAGTTGGCGACGAAAAGCCTACTCAAGTCGTCAAACGAATCAATGGTTTCAGGAGATAGTTTTCTGAACTATGATCTCGTCGGCCCCTTTAATGTTGTAGAGAAAGCCTTACATATTATCTCGTTAGAATATCCCTAGAGCGACATCAAGCTTTTGTACGAATCCAGATGGTTTATAGGATCTGTCTTCCCTTCGTAGACCCCGAGCTGGGTAGGTAGCTTAAATCTTGAGGAAACCTTGACTCTCATTACCCTTCTTGTGAATAATAGCTCAGTTTGCTTTATCAAAGCATCCACGATTATTGGAGCACCCACCCTAGTATTGATGGCATCAAGACGAGTGTCCTGATCTTTGATTTTTTGTGAGGTGGAGTTGTCTCAGCGCTTGGTCATCTCGGCAAGGCGACCTTCCTCTTCTCTTGATTTACTCGTCCTCTATTTCAAGAGTTCGGGTGGATGATTGGGATTCTAACGAGGAAGAACTTCTTTCACGTCGGGGACTAGG
>BRYE01000016.1:16686997-16689497 GCA_030159115.1 Actinidia arguta var. hypoleuca | reverse complement strand
GATCAAATTGTAAGAGATGTATTAGGAGAAGATATTTCGGAACAAAGCCTTACTAATGAGAAGATTTATAAATTTAAAACTCGGAACAAAGCCTTACTAATGAGGGATTACAGTGGCAGAACATATGAGTGAGTTCTAGAATTTAATCAATTAGTTGGCTAGTGTTAACCTATAATCTGAGGATGAAACGTTGGCCTCTACTACTTTTGAGTTCCTTGCCAGAAAGTTGAGAGACATTGGTGGTTTCTCTCAGCAATTCAGCACCGAATAAAAAGTTGACTATGAGTATGGTCAAGGATGTTCTATTCAATGAAGAGGCATGGAAGAGAGAGATAGGCACAATATATCGGAGTGAGTCACAGGCCCTAGTCTCAGAGGAAAGCAGGAAAATAGGTTGTGATCAGGGAAGATGTCATCAAAGGGGTACCGGTAGAGGACGACCAAGGTCACAGTCGAGAGGTCTCACTTTTACGTGCTTTTACTGCGATAAGGAGGGGCATATCAAGAGGAATTGACCAAACTAGAAAGCAAAAAATTAGTCTTCAGAGAGAGTATCAACATCAGTGATGACAAATTCAGAAAGTGATGCTTTCCTAGTAGCATCGACCGATGGAAAGTCAGATTGGATATTGGATTCAAGAAGTGCTTACCACTTGTGTAGTGACAAAGAGATGTTATATACATATGCAGTATGCGAATGACTTGTACGGATGGCGAACAACACGATAAACAGAGTTATTGGCAAAGGAATAATCCTATTTCGCATAGCAGATGGGAGGTCTCTAACATTGATCGAGGTAAGCCATTTTCCTAGTCTAGGGAAAAATTTGATTTCCATTGGGATGCTAGATTCAAAAGGTTGCAGCCTTACAGCTAGTGGAGGAATTTTGAGAGTTTCTAAGGAAAACACAGAGAGGCTATGAGGAAGGAAGACTGGAGGGCTATACCAATTGAAGGATAGTGTTCATATAGTGGGAGCTACTATCAGACATGAGTATCAGACATGAGTCCAGTGGTACTAGCAAGAAAAATGGACAAAGAAAGCAATAGTTACACAAAGTCACGCAAAGCAAGCGTAGGGGTATAAGAGCGCAATGAGATGCTTTGAGATATATGCGGAAATCTAGTTAGACACAAGTGGTGTAACCATTGCAAGATGTCCATAGAAAAGCTAAGAGGAAGGAGACAAAATCGATTTTGAAGAGTTGTATAGTGTCAGGCGCAATGATGTCGAAACGAGTCTCTTTCGTTCTCGATTTGATTAGTGGCAATAATCTCTCTAGTTGTGTGCACAAGGAAAGAGAGATGGAGCCACGATAGCTCGCAAAGTGATGTACTTTGCAGCGCATTTCGGTGGGGGGTGCAAGGCAACTCGATGAGAAGTTGCTGGTACTTCGGTGTGGAAGTGTATACACTTCGTTGGGAAGTGGAGTAGTTTGTTGATGATGGCAATCTGTCTTGCAAATCTTATTGGGGAGCTGGCCAGAAGTTGTTAGGATGAACAACTTGAAGACATTGGATTACCTTCCAGTGGGCTGAAGAGGGAGATTGTTGAGTCCAATCCACATTGATGATTTCAACCCATTATTGGGCTCAAGCCCAATAGTATATTTGGGCCCAAGCTGAAACTTGTTTAGTAACTCTAGCATTTCTCTATAAATATGAAGAGATAGAGAAAATTAGGGTGTGGGATTGTGTTCGGTTGGCTGAGAGTAGAGAGAGAAAAAGAGAGACTTGAGAGAAATTGTGAGGGAAAGGTTGAGAGATTGAGTTAAGAGATTGAGTCTCTTCCTTTTGTAATACCCTCATTCGATTAGTGAATTATTTATTTCTCTTCATGGATGTAGACATCATTGACTGAACCAAGGAAATCTCTATTATTTTGTGTGTGTGATCGGTGATTCGTTTTGAGCACAACAAAAACTTGACTTGTTTTGGCATTATTCATACGACCAGTCAATTTTCTAATTCTAATCTTTCACCTATTAATTAATCAAAATGGCATCTAGTGTGTGATAATAAAATAAAAAACACATGTAAAAAGTCCAAAAATCATTAAAAATCCCATCTAAAAACTAAGAGAAAAATACACAATCTCAACATGAACTTGAGATGCAATCGATCAAGGTTTTCGAAGGTGCAAGACTTCTGATGTATCCCATGATAATATCTCATCCATGGTGGTACGTGGATAGCTAGTAGTGATCTGTGTGGTTTGGAAGACAGACTACAATGATAATTAGCAAAAAAAAAGGGCGGAGAGTAATGAATTAAGATGGGGAGAGGTGGATTTGTGGTGTGTTCATTTTATATGGCCCAGAGAGAGAGACCAGTTTGTGGGAGGAACAGACTTTAAAGGGGATCTTAAAAATGCTAAAAAGACTTAAAATCTTAAAATGAAATGAATCAAAATTATTCTAACTTCCCTCATTTTATAAAAACATGGAGAATTGTAAAAGGCAGGTTTTATAATCATAAATGGATGTATTCATTTCTCTTG
>BRYE01000016.1:16671997-16681997 GCA_030159115.1 Actinidia arguta var. hypoleuca | reverse complement strand
TACCACGGGTTCCGAGGTCATGGAGAACTCCAGGTCGGTTTTTATTTTGTCAATTTTTGTTTATTGATTAATAAGGTTGGTATTGACATGGGTATCTTTTCAAATAAACGCTGGAACGAGCTGCCCACGTTGCTTGCGTACTAGCAGGAATTTTATGACGAGATTTCACAATCGGTGGAGAAACATGGGTGTTACATGGTCCCCATGCTTCTTAAAACCAAGGCCTTTTGTCGGGTTTTCAGCTCGCCCGGTTCTATGGCATCAGGAACAGAGGGCGAGCATCCGCGAGCGTCATCGACGTCGGGTGAAGCGGGTGAGTCCCGCTCTTCCCGTGGTGAACACCTTCAAGGCGGCCACCCCCGAGAGGACTCAATAGAATATCTAGGGATTGTTAGGAAGGAACTGAGGAGGGTCGCTCCTCATATTCCCGACCTAACTTTATTAAGATAGTCGAGGGGAAAAATTCAAGACCCTATCTTAGAATTTTGTTCAGCTTTGGGATCGAGCTCGGACTCGACATTGGAATCCTGGTTGGATTTCGATTTTTCCCCCGAGCTTAAATCGGATGGTATAAATCCTTTGTATCCTTATTGATTATTTTTTACATGTCTAATATATATATATATATATATTTTTTTGCAGCTATGTCGAAAAAGGTTCGAGGGTGGAGAGAGCCCGAGGTGAGAGTTCTTCCAAAAAATCTGCTCCTGCTCTTGTAAAGGGAGTGGTTATTGGCGAGAAGCGCCCAGTGGAAGAACCTCCTACCTCGCCGAGCAAGAAGGCGAAGTCCGGGGGTGATTCCAAGGGCAAAGGCCAAGCCCCCCCTCCTAAACCCAAAAAGAAGTCTGGTCCGGCAGGCCATCTTGGGGCCCCTTCTTCTAGACCCGGGGAGGGGAACTCGCCCTCATTGGGTATAGCTCTTGGTCCAAGGGCCTCCATTCTGGGGAGCCCTTCCGTGGCCGAAAAGATCCTCTGAGGAGTAATCCTTTCCACGGATCAAGAAAAGGTGGGGCAGCTCTCTCTGGACCAGACTGCTTCAAAGTTTTTTTAGGCTCTCGGCCAGGTATTATTTTGATACTAACTTCTATTTGTTTTATCCTTGTTAGACATGCTCGGTTTGATCTGATTAGATTTGTTTGTAGCAGGCGCTTGTGTTCGGATCGTCTTTGGCAGTAAAGAGCAGGGAGACCATCGAGGAGGCATCCCTTCAACAGGGGCGAGCTACCTCCTTGGATACTGAAGTTTCCCGTCTTCAGAATCTATCCGCCAATCTGGAACAGCAACTGGCTGAAGTGCAAGCTCGGGAGCAGCAGGTTGGCGACTAGTTTGCCAAACTTAAGGATGAAAGGGACACCCTCTCCGATAGTCTGGGAAAGGCGGGGATTCTGATTGAGGATCTGAGGGGAAGAGTGGACCGCTCTGGGAAGATGGCTGTTGAGGAATTTAAATCCTTGTCGAATTTCTCCGAGGCTGTCGAAAGTGCATCCTCGAAGTATTTTGGCGAATGGTTTGATTTCTACAAACGACAGCTCTGCCACCATCATCCCGACCTAGCCATAGACTTGGAGGAGATGCGTCTCGATCTCGACCTGCTTGCTGAAGAGGATGAGGAAGAAGGGGAGGGAGGTGAAGAAGAAACAGTTGAAAAAGGAGATGCGAATCCTCAGGGCGACGCAAATCCTCAAGGCGACGTCAACCACCCCTTCATCATAAATGTGAAATGTAATTTGAATATAAATTTGAATGTAAATGTCACGATTTCTTCCTTTAGAATTTTGAATGAATATTACTTTTTGACAATTTTGGAGATGTGAAATACTTTAGCTCTGGTGTATTTTTTACTTAGCTCTCAATATTGGCGACCTAGGATAGGCGATCAAGATGCCTTTAGTCATTTTTTTTTTAATGAACTGGCCATCTTGATTTGGCGAACAAGATGCCTCTGTCATTTTTCAATGAACTGGCGATCTTGATTAAGCGATCAAGACGCCCCCGTCATTTTTTAATGAATTGGCAATCTTGAATTGGCGAGCAAGATGCCTCCGTCATTTTTTAATGATCTGGCAATCTTGATTAGGCGAGCAAGATGCCTCCGTCATCTTTTGATGAACTGGCGATCTTGAATAGGCGATCAAGATGCCTCCTTCATTTTTTAATGAACTGGAAATCTTGAATTGGAAAGTAAGATGCCTCCGTCATTTTTCAATGATCTGGCAATCTTGATTAGGCGAGCAAGATGCCTCCGTCATCTTTTGATGAACTGTCGATCTTGAATGGGCGATCAAGATGCCTCCGTCATTTTTCAATGAACTAACAATCTTGATTAGGCGATCAAGATGCCTCCGTCATCTTTTGATGAACTGGCGATCTTGAGTAGGCGATCAAGATGCCTCCATCATTTTTTAATGAATTGGCAATCTTGATTTGGCGAGCAAGATGCCTCCGTCATTTTTCAATGATTTGGCAATCTTGATTAGGTGAGCAAGATGCCTCCATCATCTTTTGATGAACTGGCGATCTTGAATAGGCGATCAAGATGCCTCCGTCATTTTTTAATGAACTGACAATCTTGAATTGGTGAACAAGATGCCTCCATCATTTTTCAATGATCTGGCAATCTTGATTAGGCGAGCAAGATGCCTCCGTCATCTTTTGATGAACTGGCGATCTTGAATAGGCGATCAAGATACCTCCGTCATTTTTCAATGAACTAGCAATCTTAATTAGGCGAGCAAGATGCCTCCGTCATCTTTTGATGAACTGGCGATCTTGAATAGGCGATCAAGATGCCTTTGTCATTTTTCAATGATCTGGCAATCTCGATTAGGCGAGCAAGATGCCTCCATCTTTTGATGAACTGGTGATCTTGAATAGGCGATGAAGATGCCTCCTTCATTTTTCAATGATCTGGCAATCTTGATTAGGCGAGCAAGATGCCTCCGTCATCTTTTGATGAATTGGCGATCTTGAATAGGCGATATCCATCCTGCAATTGACGATGATTGAAATAAACTGGAGAAGTTTCATTACTTGAAATATAATCTGGGAATCGTTACAATTATTTTGCCCAGGCGAGCTCAATGAACATTATTGGAAATATTTTTTTAGATGCTCAGCGTTCCATGGATGGGGGAGTGCCTTGCCGTTCATATCTTCTAGCCAATAAGTTCCTGGTCTAGATACCTTGATGACCTTATAAGGGCCTTCCCATGTTGGGCCAAGCTTCCCTACATTAGGCTCTTTAGTGGATAGGATAACTTTTTGCAGAACTAGGTCGCCAAGTAAGAAAGACCTGTGTTTGACTCTCTGATTGAAATATCTGGCGACTTGATATTTGTAAGCCGCTTGGCGTATGCTTGCTTGTTCCCATTTTTCATCAAGGAGATCGAGGTTGAGTCTTAGCTCGCCTTCATTGCTATCCCTATCAAAGTTTGAAGTCCTAAAACTCGGCATTCCGATTTTGACAAGTATCACTGATTCAGTTCCGTAAACCATGGAATAAGGCGTTTCACCAGTAGGAATCCTGCTAGTCGTGTGATATGCCCATAATATGCTCGGCAGGTTTTCTACCTATTCTCCTTTGGATTTCTTCAATCTCGTTTTCAAATTTCTCAGGATAGTTCTGTTAGTAACTTCCACTTAGCCATTGGCTTGAGGGTGCCCAGGCAATGAGAAATGATGTGATATAACGAGGTTTGAGCAGAATTGCCTGAATCCATCATTGTCGAATTGCTTGGCATTGTCCGAGATGAGAACTTTGGAAATTCCAAATTGGCAGATGATACCTTTCCAAACAAAATTCTTCGTATTCTTCTCAGTGATTTTGGCCAACGGTTCAACTTCTATCCATTTTGTGAAGTAATCAATGGCAACGATCAAGAACTTTCTCTGGAATGGAGCTTGGGGCAAAGGTCCTAGTATATCGATCCCCCATTGGGCAAAAGGCCATGGGCTGATAATTGGTACCATATCAGTATGGGGAAGGTGGCTAGATGGCACGAACCTTTGGCATTTGTCGCATTCCCTGGTGTATGTTGCAGCATTTTTTCCTATATGAGGCCAGAAGTAGCCTTGGCGAATCGCCTTTCGTACCAGTGACCTCGCCCCTGAATGATTTCTGCAGATGCCCTCGTGGATTTCCCTCATTACATAATTGGCTTCATCAGGTCGGAGACATCTTAGGAGAGGACCAGAGAAAGATCATTTATATAAAATTCCATGAAGCAGGCAAAACCTTGCAGATCTATAGCAGATTCGGCGAGCTTGAAGTTTATCTGCTGGTAGTGTGCCGTTTTGAAGGTAGGTGATGATTTCATCCATCCATGTCGGGTTTGTTTCCGTTGTACAGACGGGTTTGGCGATCTCAATACTTGGCTTGGATAGAAATTCCAGGGGTATACTTCTGTCTGATATGAAATCAAAAGTTGAAGCAAGATTGGCCAGAGCATCAGCTTTTCTATTTTCTTCTCTGGGGATCTGTTGTATGGTGAACTTTTTGATCTTCTGATTCAAGCATTTGACTTCATCTAAATAAGCTGCCATCCGTATGTCCTTGGCGAGATAATCTCCCTGAACTTGGTTAGCCACTAGTTGAGAATCACTGTAGGCTTCAATTGACTGGACTCCCAATTTTGTGGCGACCCGCAATCCGACGAGGAGTGCTTCGTACTCGGTTTTGTTGTTGGTGACTTTAAACCCAATCCGTATAGCATATTCCATCTGTTCACCTGCCGGGGTTTGGAGAACAAGCCCTGCACCGCATCCGTGTTGATTGGAAGACCCATCTACAAACAATTTCTATTTCTCGAGCTCTTCCCCCGAGCCGTCGAGGCTGTTTTCCGAGCTGTCGAGGTCCTTTGCTAAGTTTGGAATCTCCGTCTCTGAGAGGACTTCTAGATCGGTCTCGTGAGTGGATTCAGCTACGAAGTCGGCTAAAGCTTGGGCTTTTATCGCCATCCTCAGTTTGTAATCAATATGGAATTCACTTAACTCAATGGACCATTTCAGGAGTCTCCCTGAGGTATCTGGTCGTTGGAGAATTTACTTTAACGGTTGATCAGTCAACACGGTGATGGGATGGGCTTGAAAATAATGACGAAATTTTCTGGCGGCGATCAGGAGGGCGTAGGCGAGCTTTTCAATCATTATGTATCTGTTCTCAGCACCCATCAGGACCTTACTAACATAATATACCGGTTTCTGGACACGATCCACTTCTCAGATGAGCACGGCACTTACTGCTGTGGGTGAAATGAAGAGGTATACGAACAATTCTTCGCCTGTGGTCGGAACCACAAGTAGAGTAGGTGATCCCAAATACCTTTTGAGCTGTTGAAATGATTCCTCCAATTCTGATGTCCACTAGAAACTTGTATTTTTTCTTAGGATTTTAAAAAATGGTAAACACCTGTCCGCTGATTTAGAAACAAACCGGTTGAGGGCAGTAATTCGCCCAGTTAACTGCTGAACTTCATGGATATTTCTGGGCGAGCTCATCCCGAGCAAAGCTTGAATTTGGTCCGGGTTAGCTTCAATCCCTCGTTTGGTTACCAAGAACCCTAAGAATTTCTCGGATGATACGCCAAAAATGTATTTGGAAGGATTTAACATCATCTTGTGTTTCCTCAGAATGTTGAAGGCTTCTTCAAGGTGGGCAATGTGCTTTTCTGCTTCGAGGCTCTTGACGAGCATGTCGTCTATATATACTTCCATGGTCTTTCCAATCAGCTTTTTGAACATCTTGTTTACCAATCTTTGATATGTAGCCCCAATATTTTTTAGACCAAATGGCATGACCTTGTAGCAATATAATCCTCATTCTATGATAAATGAAGTTTTTTTCTACGTCGGGGGGAAACATCTTGATCTGGTGATATCCTAAGAAGGCATCCATGAAACTAAGAAGCTTGTGCTTAGATGTGGCGTCGACTATCAAATCAATTTTTGGCAGAGGGAAACTGTCTTTTGGGCATGCCTTGTTAAGATCGGTATAGTCAACGCATACTCTCTACTTCCCCCCTTTTTTGGGACGACGACGACATTGGCTAACCATTCCGGGTAATGGGCTTCCTTGATAACCTTAGCTCTGATGAGTTTGGTGACCTCCTCGTCGATAACTCAGAGCCACTCAGGGGCGAATTTCCTTTTCTTCTGGAGAATTGGAGGATTTTTCGGATTGGTATGTAATTTATGCATGGCGAGCTGGGGATCAATCCCCGGGACGTCACCTTGTGACCACGTAAAAACATTAAAGTTTCTTTTTAAGAATTCCACCAAAGCATCGCACAATTCGTCGGTAAGCTCTGTTCCGATCATAACGTGGCGCTCAGGATATTCCGGATGTATGGAGATTGGGGTAGTTTCTTCAAGGGGTTTGGTATTTTTGATTTCTCGGGGATCCATCAAGACCACCTGTTCGACCTCGTCCCTCAAAGATTCCATCTCGCCATCGTTGATCGGTAATTACTATTTGGTATTCGGTACTAGGGAGGGTTCGACCTTCATAGCTAAAATAAAATATTGCTTGGCCACTTTCTGGTCGCCCCGTACTTCGCCCACTCCTGCCGAAGTGGGAAACTTCATTTTCAGGTGGTAGGTTGAGGTGATCGCCCTAGTCCCACCTAGAGTTGGGCGACCTAAAATGGCATTGTAGGGGGAAGGGTAGTCTACCACGATGAAGTCCTGCCAAACTGTAGTCTGGCGAGGTTCTGTCCCCAAAGTAACAAGCAACTTAACCCATCCCAGCGGATGAGTCAGATTTCCTTCGAATCCTACCAAAGGCGTTAGGAAGGGCTGTAATTTGTCGAGCCCTATTTTCATCTTTTCGAATGCTGATATGAACAGAATGTCAGCCGAACTACCATTATCGACCAAAATTCTTTGGATGGTAAAATTGGCGATGATGGCTGAAACGACCAAGGCGTCGTCATGAGGTAAGTGCAGACCTCTCAGGTCATCATTGTTGAAGGTGATTGGCGGGTGGATATCGGCCATTGGCGAGGAGAGATTGTAAACTTCTTCGGACAGCCTGTCAGTACTTCTGGCGTGCCTCTTTCTGGACGAATTCGAACTTCCTCTCGATTCAAACCCGCCGTGTATTACTTGAATATCTCCAGCAGTAGGTCGATTGTCGCCGTATCTTCTTTCTAGTGAACTGGGGGAAGGGCGATCACCAATATACTTTCTCAGATACCCTCGCTTAATGAGGTCGGCTATTTGCTCCTTTAGGTGAAAGCAGTCTTCTGTGTTATGGCCATGGTCTCGGTGAAACTCGCAATATTTGTTTTTATTTCTCGTCCGGGGATCAGTTTTGATTTTTGAGGGCCACTTGACGAACTTTTCATGCTTGATCTCTGTAAGGACTTGGGCAATAGGAGCATTAAGCGGGGGTAACACCAGTTCTGTGCGGCGAGGTGGGGTACGAGGTCGCCTGTCATTGGTTCATCTCGAGTCTTGATTGGGCTTCTTCCTCCGTTCATCGTCCCTATAATCAGATCGCCTTGTATCAGGCTCTTTTCTTTTATGGTCATCCTTTCCTCTTCGCCTTCGTTTGGCTTCGACCAATTCCTCCGTGGCGATGTACTTATCGGCTTTACTTTGGAGAACAGATAATGTCTCCGAAACATTCTTGGACAGAGAATCGAATAAGGGTCCTGGGCGAAGCCCCTCCATCATTGTCATGATGACCACTTTGTCACTGGGATCTTCAACTTCTAATATGGCCTGGTTAAATCGTTTCACATAATCTTTTAAGTTCTCTGTTTCCTTTTGTTGGATAGTGAAAAGGTGGGATGCATTCTTCTGCCTGACCCTGCAGCTTATGAAATTGGCGACGAAAAGTCAGCTCAGATCATCAAATGAATCGATGGTTCTGGGAGATAACTTCCGGAACCACGACCTCGCCGACCCCTTCAGTGTTACGGAAAAAGCTTTGCACATGACTTCGTCCGAGTATCCTTGGAGATGCATCAGTTTTTTATAAGAATCCAGGTGATCCATAGGATCTGTTTTGCCCTCGTAGATCCCGAGCTGAGTAGGTAGTTTGAACCTGGATGACACCTTGGCTCCCATTATTCGTTGGGTGAAAGGTGGTTTAGTTTATTTGATCAAAGTGTCTATGGTTATCGGGGCAGTGGTCCCCGTGTTGATGGCGACCAAGCGAGCGTCCAAATCCCTAATCTTTTGGGAAGTGGATATAT
Source organism: Actinidia arguta var. hypoleuca (assembly GCA_030159115.1). Classification (NCBI taxonomy): domain Eukaryota; kingdom Viridiplantae; phylum Streptophyta; class Magnoliopsida; order Ericales; family Actinidiaceae; genus Actinidia; species Actinidia arguta. Next base: position 16,673,799 of record BRYE01000016.1, on the reverse strand, counting down.
CTTGGTGCCCTGGTTCCTGATGGATCCGACGAGGAGATCTACCTCGTCTTACCCCTTCGCTTTCCAGCTCTGGCGTCTTGCTGGATGATGATCCTAATGATGGGCTTCTTGGGGTCCTTTCTTGTCGAGGGCGAGGACTAGGAGAATGACGGCGCCTGTCTCTCCCGGTGCTATGGTGACTTTGGGATTCATTCCCTGATAGATGAGAACGACGAGGAGCCAGAGGAGGTGGAGGGCAATTATTCGCGGTGAGGTGCTGTATGAGGAGGGCATTATTTTCGTTCATGATTCTCATTTGTTCGGCCATTCCGCGGATCTCATGATGAAGACCCTCTAGATCTGCAACTTAGCTAGTGTTGGCCATTGGACGAGCCCTATTATTCAAAGGGCTGCTAGTGCTTGGTCTGGATAATAATCGGCTGCGCAGGTGCATAGGATAATGAGAACTATCGTTCCCACAAACGGCGCCAAACTGTTGTGGTAAAAATCTGAGAGAGCAACCAACAGTCAGGATTGATCCTTGGCCTCGGCACTGGACCTCAGCTATATGGGGCGACCTGCACAGCGGCGACCTGCACACTCGTGAACAAAAGTAATCGGCCGGGGTGAGGCCGCTCAAAACTCCTCCGGCGTATGAATCAAACCAAGGCGATCGGGAGATAAATTAAGGCAGTATGGAGAGCACAATAATAAATGTGTAGTGCCTGTGTTGAGCGTACCTTTTTGGGTGTGGGGGAGCGGCCTTTGTATAGACGGAGTACTGAGCCGTGTTAGTTTATCATGGCGAATTCCTCGGAAGGATAAGCATGGGAGGATATCCCAATAAAATCTGAAGATTAATTAGGAGGCTGCCAACTGGTGAACAATCCGTAATTATAGGTATTGTTATGGAGCTGGAGTCTACAGGACAGTTCCCTTGTAGAGGTGGAACTCTTCACGGAGGAAGTCTCTAATTGGGAAGAGGAGTAATGGAGTAGTATTGTGGCAGCAGACTTCTAGTGGAGACGGGAGTTGTTTTGGAGAATCAAGTCTTTGAGGAGACGTCTCTGCTTTGGGCGAGATGAACCACCTCGCCCAATGGCGATCTCAAAGAACTATTTAAGAAGTGGAGCCCATTAATACGAGGTGACCAGGAAGGTATGTTTTGAATACCAGGGCGACGTGCCCTACCCGGATGTTGTTAGTTTCAGGAGTTGTCTGAATTATCCCACATCAATTTATAATCTAAAAATCAAGAAAAAGTTAAATTGATAAAACTCCACTTTTAAGAATAAAGATCGGAATCGACCATACCCAATACCACTAAACATGGGTGATTGATAATAAAAAAAAAATCACATGATTAAGATGGTCCTAACGAAGAGAATCACAACCATTCTTCTTTCACCTATCCTCACATTTTCATTGAGAAAAAAAATCATCTACAGTCAGATAAAGACAAAAACATAGCAAGGTGGATGATGGAGTTCTTTGTGGAACATAAATAAATACTTAAGAATACATTGAATAACCAATGGTAGATGCTGAATTACTCAGCTCAATCTCTTCAACCAATTAGTGTTTGCTCTTCAAATACTGATATGTTATCTTTCGATCCAGGCAACTCGAAAATAGGATACCCTTTGTCATAGGAGAGGATATGAAATAAAAGATCTTTAACATTTGAAAGATATAGAAGGTTTTAGAGTTTGGTAATAAATGATTTTAGAACAATGAAACCTCCACAGAATCGGGAGATTTTGAATTTATGAATGGTATTATTTTCTTTATTTTTTTTAATTGAGGAAGAGAAGAGACGCGAG
>BRYE01000016.1:16629497-16634497 GCA_030159115.1 Actinidia arguta var. hypoleuca | reverse complement strand
TTTTTCTAAACAAACGATAAAAAGGAGAATAAGTGTAGACTCCTCTAAAGAGGAAGAAGAAGGAGAAGAGAAAAACAGTCACCATGCTATGGAGATTGAAGGTCAATTTGAGAAAATTCCACCACAAATTGAGGAAATCCATGAGGAACCAAATGTTCAAGTCCATCAATACAAATCGCAAGAAGGGCAATTGATGCAAGAAGAGCATCCTTCACAAGAAGGGCCTTTATCTCAAGATGGGCCTCCAGCATGATTTCTTGAAGATTTTGGAAAGCTCAATGAAACAATGGAACAAACGAAGCACTAGAGCAGCAAGAAAAATACTTTGAGAAAATAGTGTAGTGTCAAGAGCAGCAAGAAAAATACATTTAACGACTCAGTGGATTTTATGAGAAGATATATGAGCAGCAAATTGATTTTAATCAGCAATACAATGATAGGATGGCTGATATTGAGACCTAACTGGAGTATCTCTGGTTCTTGACTCATCCGACTTCACCACCGACTGATTTCCCTCATTCCCCTCCCCCTCCATGGTCTGATGCTCCTAGCTCTTCATATCGACCTCCTCTACCTCCATCCTTTTGATGATTCCCCCAAGGGGGAGAACAAAGAAGAAAGTTTTTTTTAAAGCAAGTTTTATTTATGACAACATATAAAGTTTAGATACCTTTTTTGTTTGAGTTTTTCTTTTAAATCGTTTAAAATTTGTGATATTTCGTTTAAACTTTAGTACTATTCAGCCTAATTTTGAGCTGCCATGAAAATCATTCTTGATTCATCCATGCATAAATTTTTGGTATATATACCGTGCTTACTAGGTATTCCATGCTCGCTATGAATGCCATGCTCTTATGATTAAAATAATATGTTTGGCATGCTAATTATACTTATCCCATTATTTGAAATCCTAGAAAATTTTAATAAGCATAAAGATAGGGGGAGGCATAACAAAGGGGGAGCATGTAAATCTTAAAACAAAATAACGATTTTCAAAAATAAGTTGTGTCATCATAAAAAGGGGGAGATTGTGGAAATAAAGGCTTATTTAATTTTGATGACTAAATTTGTTAAGTTTAAACTTTTGATGAAAATCGCATTAAGGAAAGAAAAATGAATTCACATATGTTAAACACAAAATAGTCATAAAAAAGTTTGTTTCAACATGAAAATAACTTACATAGATTGATAAAACAACTTAGAATTGAAAGAAAAAAGTCGACTAGTTCACACTCGTAAAGGAAAATAACAGTGGTCTCAAAGATAAACTTACATATGTTTAAAGAAAGATTTGTAACTCTCCACAAGTCATATTTCATGTTATTATGCATACAAAAGTGGTAGAAGAGTTAAATCAACACTTAAACTCAAATTGGATAGTTAACGGTTTGAACTGCTAATGAAACAGTGCCTAAGCTGCTGCTGTCACAAGTTCGGTTGATCGAACTTGTATACCGAAGGCTAATGGAACACAACCAAATTGTAGTAGACAAAAGGTTGCTCATTGGAAGAATAATGTAATAACGACCGAAGTTAACGTTCGGTGGACCAAAGTTATTAAAAGCACAACCGAAGTTGTAATAGAGGACAAAGGTGCTCACTAGAAGATCAGTGAAACAACGACCGAAGCCAAGGTTCGGTCGATTGAAGTCTCGACTGAAGTTGAGATTCGGTCAGTCAAAGTTTGTTAAAGAGCCCAACAGAGGAACAAATGACTCTCTGGAAATGAAGAACAATATCGACCGAAGATGACATTCGGTCGACCAAAAGTTAAAAAACCACTACCGAAGTTCCCAAATCAATCAACATTTAAGAAAAGTTAGCCACTGAAATTTTAGTGCAAACTGGACCGAAGTTGAAGTTTGATCGGCCGAAGTTGTCGACTGAAATTTGAAAAAATTTATCTTGCACGTCCAAATCAAGATCCAACGTTTCAATTAGAACAACTAGATCCGAAGCATTAAATGCTGCAATAACTCTAATCAACTTTTGACTTATAAAATCAACCTTTGAAGTTGTTGGAAGGGTATTGAAGTGCCATAAACTCTTAGTATTTCTTGTTCAATACCCATAAACTCTTAGTATTTCTTGTTCAATACTTCAATCTTTTGTTCATTTATTGTGAGCTTGATTTGTCAAAAATCAAATAGAGATAGATCACTCTAGATAAGAAAGCTTCATTGTATTCATCTTTGATTTAGAGTTGGTGAGCTAGAGATATCTCAACTATTACATCTTGTTGAAAGGATCATTATAAGTGAATGTAAAATTCCCAAGAGAGGAAATCTCTTGAACACTAGAAGAGTTTTAATATTTGTAAAGGTTGTCAAGCATCCGCAAGCTTGAAGATAGTGAATTTCCAAATAGAAGCTTGGAAGAATGGACGTGGGCCGAGATTTGCTGAACCATTATAAATCGTTTGCACTTCTTTCTTTCCTCTTCTTTAAATTGCTTATACATATTTGCTTAAACTAGCAGTGCATTGCTTGTATAAGATTTAATAAGAAATTTTGGTCATTAATCCTAAGCATCCCTATTTCACCCCCTTATAGTTCGCATTCTAGTTAACACAAGCAAAACTCTATTTTTCATTAAAGCCATATAGTTCTTCAATTATATAAATGTAAATCTTGTATTCATGACCACTAGATGTGTTGAATGGATACTCTTCTTAAAGTCAATAAATATTATGTTACATCCTTTTAAATTTACGAAATGATATCTTTTTGAAATTTATGCTTACCTTTTTAAATTTATATAATGATACATTAGGCCCCACATTATAATCTCACTTCGGGTTCTAAAAAATTTAGGGCCGTCCCTGGGCCTCACATTTACATATACAAATATCTTTTTTAGTTGATAACTTAATATCTGACCCAAGGTCAAATAAATTTAGAGGACTCATCGAAACATTAACTAATGGAGCCCCGACTAATATACATATATACAAACATTTTCTACTTATAACTTTTAAACTTTTATACTTGCACAAATTAAAAAGGCATGTCCTAGAAAAAAATAAACATTTTCAAATTCTTATTTGTTGACTTTTCAAAGACCTTTAATATTTTATTTTTGTACTCTCTTTTTTTTTTTGTAAAAACAAGTTGTCCTCTCTATAAATTATAATTCCTCTCTTCGGATCTTTGTTCAATTATTAATCTTAATAGAATTTATACAAATAAAGGAAAAAGAAAACACTCCAATCAATGTGCTGAATCATATTAAAAAAATAGATTCCTTTACAAATACCTGCATTATTTATGAAATATTATTGACAATAGCAGTAATTGTTGCTTTAGTAGAAAAAAGTTTTCCAAAATTGAAATTGATAAAATCCTATTTAAGATCAACTGTGTCACAAGATCGATTAAGTGAACGTTATAAAAAATAAATTATAAAATCTAAATTAATAATTTTGCATCCCAAAAAGTAATAAAAAATATTTTTTGAATAATAAATATTAAAAATGAAAACAATTTTAAAACAAAATTTAAATACAAAAAATGCCTCTATCATGATTTTGCCTTAGACCTCCAAAAGTATTGAGCCGCTCCTATGTACTTATAGAGAAATCAGTTTGGCCATACCTTAACCCCCCTCTCACATGTGGCCAAATTCTAATGTTAAATTGTTAATCAACAAATTCAACTATAAGTTCGAACTTTAGATAGAATAAAAACTTTATTACATATGATATTCTTCATGCTTGTTTGTGTACATGTAGTGTAACAATCCATGGCTTTAGGGTTGATATTGAAGGTTAGAGAAACTAAGTTGGTATTGCCCCGCAAACATGCATCTAAACGAGTGAAGAGATTAAAAATAGTGTCAATGCATATGAATCTTGAGAATAATTTGGCTTTTGATTAATTATTGCTAAAAGAGATTGGAAACAAGAAAGAATAGAATTTGGGAATGGATGTGCATGCATTAGGAATTGATTCCTAAATGGAAGCTATCACTAATATCTTTCGTCCTAATCCTGAACCATGTGCTATTAGGCATTTATTCTAAAAGACATATAATGACTTTAGTATTTATTAATAAATTAGTTATTCCATGAGAATTTATGTGAGCAATATTTGAATTGCATTATTTATTTAATGATTGTGCATGTGTGTCTTATTCTATAGAGTAGATGATTTGGATGTGTAGAGTACAACTTACATACAGAAGATCAGATCATCGGTTCTTATGGAATATAAGTTTATTATTCACAGTCTTCGATAAAATTGGACACATTATCAGTATGACTGTAGTGCAAGGTTTTAATAGAGGGTTCTTGACTATGGAGAATGGTATAGTTCCAACTCCTTGTACTAGTATACTTTGCGTGTATTGAATAGGATCGTGTTGAGATAATTATTTTTTTATATTGGCTATAAAACAATTAACACCTCATGTTTATTATGAGTGTTTATACTCTTAATCCTGATATAATAAAGAGACACGTGCATTTAATATTTATTATTTTGATTCACAAAAAAGTAAAATTCTTTGTAGGTCAATAACTTTGTGAGTTGGACAATAATATTATGTGTATGGTGAATATTAATTATTGATAGAATTCATTTTCCGGTATAGGGAATGATGATACCCCCTTGAGAAAACTTATAAGTTTTGATTATGTCAAATCCTGTAGGTAGATTATGAATCCGACATATTAAATAAGTTAAGTGGAAGGTCTCAAGAAATTAAATAAGTTTATTAAATCTAATTGTTAGTAATTTAATTTAATAGATGGGGTATCTGTGCTCTTAACACGAGGGGATAAATAAGTATTTAATAACATAGAGAGCAATTATAAATTATTTAGTGGACTTAATTATAATTTATATAAATAAGAATTAATCCTGATTGGATTAGGAATCCTTTTTTTGTATAGGAAGACTAATCATAATGAGTCTCTGGTCCCTACTATAGCCTATATATACGCGCTCTATATAGCTGCTAGGGTTAAGCAAAATATTCTAAGAACTCTAGTAGTCACGAGC
>BRYE01000016.1:16616997-16621997 GCA_030159115.1 Actinidia arguta var. hypoleuca | reverse complement strand
TTCATATGCATATATATATATATATATATATATATATATATATATAAGGCTAATTTCTCACATTTCTTTAAGCTTAACGGGCTTTCAATGGCTTCCTATAGCTTGGGTTGAACTCTCTCCAAGCTTTCTCTCTCTTTTTCTTCCTTTTCTTCTTCTTCTTCTTCTTCTTCTTCTTCTTCTTCTTCTTCTTCTTCTCTTTTTCTCTCTACGTATGGATGCGTGTGTGTTGTGTAGTGTATGTTGTATGATTTACGTGACTTAAGATCTAAAAGAAGGAAAAAATTAAAAAATTATGCTTCTATTGTGGGATACGATCCCCTTCAAGAGTAACCTTATTCTAACCTTACGGGGTGTAGGGGCAAGATATTATTAAAGGGGCAACCTTAACCCAACCTAATAGGGGGTCGATGCAAGAAATGACTTATAAGGGTAAATCACAATGCTCCTGACACTCGTAGGATCAAAGTGAGAAATCCAAGAAGCAACCTTAACCTTTGTGACAAGTATTGATGAATGATTGATAAGGAGGTAACCTTAACCAAACTTAATAGGGTCAAACATAAGATAAAATGGGACACCTTAACCCAACCTGATAGTGTGTCGGTGCAAGAAATAACAAATAGGGGTAAATCACAATGATCCTTACACTCGTAGGATTAAAGTGAGAAACCCCCAAAGCAACCTTAAATTAACCTGGCGGGGTATCGGTGCAAGAAATGATTGATAAAGAGGCAACCTTAACCCAACATAATTGGTATTGGTGCAAGATATGATAAAAGAGGCAACCTTAGTCAAATTGTATAAGGTGCCAATGCAAGAAATGACTTATAGGGGCAAATCACAATGATCATGAAACTCGTAGGATCAAAGTGAGAAATCCAATAAGCAACCTTACCCCAACTTGATGGGGTGTCAATGCAAAAATTACTTATATGGGCAAATCATAATTATCCCAGCACTCACAGGAATAAAGTAAGAAACCCAACCTTAACCCAACTTAACGGGTATCGGTGCAATAAACGATTGATAATGGGGTTACCTTAACCCAACTCAATGGGGTGTGGGTGCAGCATATGATAAAATGGGTAACCTTTACCCAACCTGACGAGGTGTCGGTGCAAAAAATAACTAATAGAAACCGACACATGTTACACTCGAGTTAGCCGATCATTCTGTTAAGGTCCCTAAAGGTGTCATAGAGGATGTGCTTATTCAAGTCAATACGTTTTACTATCTGATAGATTTTATTATTTTAGATACCCAACTTGTAGAGTTAAAGTCTTCTGAAGTCATATTTTGGTCATCTTAGGTCGACCCTTCCTAGCTAATGCGAATACTATTATTCATTGTAGAAATGGGTTACTTAAGCTTTCGTTTGGTAATATAACTTTAGAGACTAATATTTTTATTGTGAGTAAACAATTGTCAGAAGTAGACCAAGTCGAGGAGGTAGATTTTATTGAATCTATCATCCAAGAGCATGTAGATCATGAGATTATAGAGGATCCAATTGAGAGGGCTCTAGTTTGGAGTGAATCTAATGACCAATTAGAGTACGAGAGTGTAGGTTTTAAGGATACATCTAGTGCAAGAGAAGGGAGTGATTCTGTCATGCATGTGAGTCATTGGACTCCTACTTTTGAACCCCTTGCCCTAAGTGTTGTCAAGCCAGTCCTATCTGAAGAAAAACTACCAATTCCAGAAAGAAAGCCTTTACCTTCTATACTCAAGTATGCGTTTCTTGGGGAAGGTGGGTTGTATCCCGTGGTTGTATCCTCTAGCCTATCTGAGGGCCAAGAGGAATCTTTATTAAAAATGCTAAAGAAACATAGGAAAGCCTTAGGTTGGACAATAGCAGACCTTCACGAAATTAGCCATTTCATGTGTACGCATCGCATATATTTAGAAAAGGAGTCTAAGCTCGTACGTGAAATGCAAAGACGCTTAAATCCCAACATGAAAGAAGTTATTAAAGGAGAGTATTGAAGCTTCTCGATGCGGGTATTATATACCCCATATCTGATTCTAAGTGGGTGAGTCAACACAAGTCATTCTTAAGTAGTCGGGGGTAACAGTAGTCAAGAATGAGCATAATGAACTAGTGCTAACTAGGATTCAAACAGGTTAGAGAATGTGCATAGACTACCGAAAACTCAATGTTGCAACTAGGAAAGACCACTTGCCACTTTCGTTTTTGGACCAAGTCTTAGAAAGAGTTGCACACAGAGCATTTTATTGTTTCCTAGATGGGTACTCCGGCTATAAACAAATTGAGGTCGCTTTAGAGGACCAAGACAAGACCACTTTCATGTGTCCTTTTGGCACATATGCATATAGAAGAATACCCTTTGGCATATGCAATGCACGGCCACTTTTCAAAGGTGTATGATTTCTATCTTTAGTGACATCGTTTCAAAAGTGTATGACTTCTATCTTTAGGATCCTAGAAGGACTTGTCCAAGTGGTCCAGGATAATCATAAAAACAACAATGCCAAAGTACCAGAAGAACCGGCGATACAAGTTCCAAGAGCAGAAGTAGTGACTCGTACAACCATTAAGCAGTTTCAACAGTTGAAACCCCTGACTTTTCAAGGAATCCCCGATCCCACGGCTGCAGAATCTTGGCTCTTGGGAATTGATAGGGTGTTCGAAGTTCTACATTGTACCGATGAATAGAAAATGACCTTTACCACTTTTACTTTTCATGGCACCGCCCTAGTTTGGTGGAAGTTGAAGAAACCGTTGAAGCCATTATAGTTGTGGCCTAAATTTTTAGAAGTGTTCAATGAAGAGTATTTCTCCAAGACAGTTAGAGATCATAAAACTGCATAATTTCTTAGTTTGACGCAAGGAAAAATGACTATAACAGAGTACAATGACAAGTTCATAGAGTTATCTCGCTATGCCCCACACATTGTGTTATCAGAGTCTCATAAGATGATAAAGTTTAAAATAGGATTGCAGTGGAATATCCGCAATAAGGTAGACATATTACGATTGGCAACCCATCATGAGATCGTTCAATGAGCGATAATTGCTGAGAGAGCATTAGATGAAATGTCCCAACACTGGGAGAATAATAATAAGAGGTCAGGAAGAAATCCAAACAGAGGACAAAGTTCAAAGCGGTAGAGTTCCGAATCTTCTCGTGGGAATTAGTCGACCCCAAAAGGAAACACCAAAAAATGAGCAAGCAGCATGTCCAATGAAGTACCAACTTGCCCAAATTATCAAAAGAAGCATTGGGGGGCATGTCTTATAGGAAGCAGGGCTTGTTACGGGTGTGGCCAAGAGGGACACCAAGTTAAAGATTGTCCAAAGAAGAATAGAACACAAAGAGCTGGGGCATTAGCATCAGCCTCAGTCCAGCAACCTCTAATAGAAAGGAGGGATAATCAACTAAGGCAGGGCCAAGCTTTCGCATTCGTGCCAGGAAATACCCCAGCTACAACTTCAGTTGTGTCAAGTGTACTCCCTATTTGTGGTCAACCTGCACACGTCCTTATTGCTCTGGTTTCACACATTTGTTTGTGTCATACCTTTTTGCTCATTATTTGCATACGTCCCTAGTCCCCCTTGATTATTTTATATCAATTTCGTTGCCCTCTAGGGATTCCATGATATGTGATAGAGTCTATAATTCTTACAAAATTCTTGTCAACAATGTGCCTATGTTCATGAACCTCATACCTCTCGATATACATGCTTTGATATCATCTTAAGAATGGATTGGTTGTCTTATTACTGTGCCATCATTTATTGCGAACTTAAGCGAGTTGTGTTCCATTCCTTTGACCATTTGGGGCTAGTTTTTGAGGGAGTTGGTTTCGTGCCTTCTCCCTATCTTGTCTTTTCTATGCAAGCATGCCGCTTAATTCAAAAAAGGAATCGTGCATTTTTGTGTAGCGCTATTGACACACATGTTTTCCAATTATCCTTAGAAGATATTCATGTTGTCCAGGAAATTCTCGATATCATTCCCGATGAGCTACTTGGTTCTTTAGTGGATAGGAAAATTGAGTTTTGGAATTAAGAGAGTTGAAAGTTCAACTTCAAGACTTTTAGAAAAAGGATTCATTCGTCCTAGTATTTGGCCTTGGGGTGCGAAAGAAAGATGTATTATTTGTGCAAAAGAAAAATGGAACTATGGGATTGTGCATCGACTATCGGGAATTAAATAAAGTTACCATTAAGAACAAATACTCATTACTGAGAGTAGATGATTAGTTTAACCAACTTCAGGGTGCTCAAGTATTTTCTAAGATGAATTAAAGGTCAAGGTACCATCACCTGAAAGTCAGGGCGAGTGATGTAGAGAAAACAACTTTCCAAACTAGCTATGGTCATTATGAATTTCTTGTTATGTCGTTTGTAGTTACCAATGCGCCTGCCGCATCATGAATTTGATGAACTGGGTTTTCCAACCCTTTCTTGATGAATTTGTTATTGTATTTATTAATGATATTTTGGTGTATTCTAATAGTATTGCAGAACATGAACAACACTTGAGGACAGTTCTTCAAACTCTACGGGATAGGAGATTGTACGCCAAACTGAAGAAGTGTGAGTTTTGGCTATCGAGCGTAGCATTTCTTGGGCGCATCATCAATGTAAATAGAGTATTTATTGATCCTCACAAGGTTTAAGCCATTGTGAATTGGCCGAGACCAACGAATGTGACTAAAGTCTGAAGTTTCATGGGTTTAGCTGGATACTACCGAAGATTTATAAAAGACTTCTCCAAGATTGCAACACCATTGACGCAACTTACACAGAAGAGCATTCCATTCAAATGGAATGAAAGAGAGAGAAAAGTTTCCAAGCATTGAAGAACCAATTAGTATCCACATTGATTTTGGCTTTACCTTCCGAAACTGACGATTTTGCCATCTATAGTGAATCTTCACACCGAGGGTTAGGATGCGTTTTAAAACAACATGGGAAGGTGATTACCTACGCCTCGAGACAATTAATACCGCATGAGAGGAAATACCCGACG
>BRYE01000016.1:16599497-16604497 GCA_030159115.1 Actinidia arguta var. hypoleuca | reverse complement strand
TATGGAATGCTTCTAACAAAAATTTTCAAATTCTTTCGAGTAGATTTGGATGATGAAACAATGAGAATCCCAAAAGCCGTAAGTGACGAATATAACAAAAAAAACTTGAGGAGAATGGGATATGAACTGGTAGGAAATGAATGGACCCATAAATAATCAAAGAAAATGGAAAAAGGGGGTAACTCAAAAGGAAAAGAGAAGATGGAAAGTGAAGGGGTTCAGGTAGAAGGGTTCGAAGTCGAAATGCGTGAATTTATGAGTCAAATGTCAGAGTCAATAAAGTTGTTACACACGAAGATTGACAATATGGCCTTTCGACTAGTGGTTGTCAAAAAGAAAATAAGGAATTTGTCAAACGAAGTGAGGAAAGGAAAGGCTCCCGTGCAAGTAAGTGAAAATGAAGAGGAAAACAAGGAAGAAGAAGGGGGAGAAAGAGGAGAAAAAGAGAAGGAGCAAAGGGGGGCAGAGAAGGATGAGGAAGACAAGGGAAATGACAGTGATGCCGACCTTGGAGACTCTTCAGAAAATGATTCTGATGCTACTCCTCTCATATCTCGCACTTCAAGTCAAAGATATAGTACACACAATTGGGAGCTCACGTCAAAATTCAAGAACACCGCGGAAACGGCTCTCGAATTGTCACATTCACCATCTCCATCACCATCCACTCCCGTCCATAACGCTTCATCCACCTCCACTTCTTCATAATGCCACTTTATTTTATTTTTGTGTTGGAAAATGTTTTGTTTTGAACTATGCTCGAATAGTCTATGGTTTGAATATAAATTTGGCTATGATCCTAATGACTATGAGTTGGATGAGTTGTGTAGATTATTAATGAGAATTATGTTTATGATTTATGGCTATGATCCATATGCATGATTTATGATTTATAGTTTATGGTATGATATTGGTATGGTTTGAACTATGGTTTATGGTTTATGGAAAGGAAAGGCTCTTATGCTATTGTGGATTCAATGAATGCCATTGTGAAATGAATGCTATTGTGGATTCAATGAATGCCATTGTGAAATGAATGCTATTGTGGATTCAATGAATGCTATTGTGGTTTGAGAAATGAATGCTATTTTGGATAATGAATTCAATGTATAGGCCTCTATGATCTTAGTATATATGTGTTGTGGTAAAAATCTGGGAGAGCAACCAACAGTCAGAATTGCTCCTCGGCCTCGGCACTGGACCTCGGCTAAACTGGGGCAACCTGCACAGCAATGAATCAAAAGTAATCGGCCGGGGTGAGGCCGCTCAAAAACCCTCTGGCGTATGAATCAGACCAAGGCGACCAGAGAATAAGGCAGTATGGAGAGCACAATAAAAGTGTGTAGTGCCTGTTGAGCGTACCTTTTTGTTATGGGGGAGCGGCCTTTATATAGACAGAGTAATGAGCCGTGTTAGTGGATAACGGCAAAATCCTCGAAAGGATAAGTATGGGAGAAGATATCCCAATAATTTTGGAGATAATGTCGGAGGTTGCCATTTGGAGAGCAATTCTCCATTATAGGAGTCGTGAGGGAGTTGGAATTTAATAAAGATAGTTCCCTCGTAGAGGTGAAATTCTCATGGAGGTGGACTCCACGAAGGTGGACTCTGATCAAGTAGAGGAATGATAGAGAAGGAGTCTTATGATAACAGACTTCTAATAGAGATGGAATCCTTTTGTAGGATAAGTTCTCATGGAGATGGTCTCTGGCTAGGCTAATTTTTTACCCCTCATCAGTAGCCCCCCTACTCGAGATACCGAGGTAAAACACTTGGTATCATCAAGTAACAAATCGTTTGGCGAAATAACAAAATTGGAGATCATCCATTGGTCATGGAGACAAAGCAACCTCTGACGCTGGCGACATGATTTCCTCTGGCACTAGTGACGGTCACCTCTGGCATTGGTTATTGCACGTCCGGCATTGGCGATTGGTGATAATTCCCTTGGCGAGATGAACACCGTGGGCGAGGTGAACACCGTGGGCGAGGTGAGCACCTTTGAGTTCCATGGGCGAGGTGAATATCTTGGGCGAGGTAAGCACCTTTGAGCCCATAGGCGAGGTGAACACCTGTGAGCACTTTCGGCGAGGTGAGCACTTTTGAGCTCCATGGGCGAGGTGAACACCTGTGAACACTTAGTAAAGAGGGTTCGTAGATTGCCCACCTTAATAATAAGGATTCGGGGTTCGGAGATGACCTCGTTTTACCTCGGTCAAGAGCGTTCGGAGATGACCTCGTTTTACCTCGGTCAAGAGGGTTCGGAGATGACCTCGTGGAGATGACCTCATTTTACCTCTGTCAAGAGGGTTCGGACATGACCTCGTTTTACCTCGGTCAAGAGGGTTCGGAGATGACCTCGTGGAGATGACCTCATTTTACCTCGGTCAAGAGGGTTCGGAGATGACCTCGTTTTACCTCGGTCAAGAGGGTTCGGAGATGACCTCGTGGAGATGACCTCATTTTACCTCGGTCAAGAGGGTTCGGAGATGACCTCGTTTTACCTCGGTCAAGAGGGTTCGGAGATGACCTCGTGGAGATGACCTCATTTTACCTCGGTCAAGAGGGTTCGGAGATGACCTCGTTTTACCTCGGTCAAGAGGGTTTGGAGATGACCTCGTGGAGATGACCTCATTTTACCTCGGTCAAGAGGGTTCGGAGATGACCTCGTTTTACCTCGGTCAAGAGGGTTCGGAGATGACCTCGTGGAGATGACCTCATTTTACCTCGGTCAAGAGGGTTCGGAGATGACCTCGTTTTACCTCGGTCAAGAGGGTTCGGAGATGACCTCGTGGAGATGACCTCATTTTACCTCGGTCAAGAGTGTTCGGAGATGACCTCGTTTTACCTCAGTCAAGAGGGTTCGGAGATGACCTCGTTTTACCTCGGTCAAGAGGGTTCAGAGATGACCTCGTGGAGATGACCTCATTTTACCTCGGTCAAGAGGGTTCGGAGATGACCTCGTTTTACCTCGGTCAAGAGGGTTCGGAGATGACCTCGTGGAGATGGCGTCATTTTACCTCGGTCAAGAGGGTTCGGAGATGACCTCGTTTTACCTCGGTCAAGGGGGTTCGGAGATGACCTCGTGGAGATGACCTCATTTTACCTCGGTCAAGAGGCTTCGGAGATGTCCTCGTGGAGATGACCTCGTTTTACCTCGGTCAAGAGGGTTCGGAGATGATGAGAGCTTGATATTGGCGAAATGAAACCTGCACTTAGTGATATAACAACAAATAATGGAGATAAAAATAAAATGGAGAAATTTTATTACTTATCTCGAGTTTGTTACTAAAAAACGTAAATGCATGGAGACCATCTGTGAAGTGGGCACATATATGAGCACATTTGAGCCCCATGGGCGAGGTGAACATATGTGAAAGCCATGGGCGAGGTGAATCATTCCTTATCCTTTCCTCGCTTTCTTCGTTTGGTCTCAGCTATCTCTTCTGATGTAATGTATTTTTCAGCCTTGCTTTGGAGTGCCGACAACGTTGTAAGGGCATTTTTGGAGAGAGAGTCAAATAGTGGGCCTGGGCGAAGTCCCTCCATTATGGCCATAATCTCAATTTTATCACTGGGGTCTTCCACTTCTAAGACGATTTGATTGAATCGCTTGACGTAATCTTTTAAGCTCTCCGTTTCTTTCTGGTGGATGGTGAAAAGGTGGGACGCATTTTTCTGCCTGATCCTACAGCTCATGAAATTGGCGACGAAAAGCCTGCTCAGATCGCCAAATGAATCGATGGTTCCAGGAGATAACTTTCTGAACCATGACCTCGCCGACCCTTTTAATGTTGTAGAGAAAGCCTTGCACATCACCTCGTCTGAATATCCCTGGAGTAACATCAGACTCTTGTATGAATCCAGGTGGTCCATAGGGTCTGTCTTTCCTTCATATACTCCGAGTTGAGTAGGCAACTTAAATCTGAAGGAGACCTTTGTTCTCATTACTCTTTCTGTAAACGGAGGTTTGATTTGCTTGATTAAAGCTTCCACGGTGACTCTAGCATTCACACTTGTATTGATGGCGTCAATACGGGCATCGAGGTCCCTGATCCTTTTAGTGGTGGATCTATCTGGGCGTTTGGGATCCTGGTTGTCTCGGCGACGATGTCTTCCTATTCGCTTGATTTTCTTGCCTTCCATTTCAGGGGTTTGGCTGGGTGATCGAGATTCTGACAAAGAGAATCTTATTTCACGTCGAGGACGAGGACTTCGCAATCGACGTCGCCTATTTTGTCCTCGGTCAGTACTATGGTTGTTCTGGGAATTGTCGTCGCCCGATCGACGAGACTGTTGGATATCTGGAATGAGAGGTGCGGCTGGAGGTGGCGGATTGGCTGCAACGAGACGCTGTATCAGGCGGGCGTTATTCTCGTTCATGATTCTCATCTGTTCGGCCATACCATGTATCTCACGGTGGAGTCCCTCTAGATCCGGAGCTTGGCTGATATTGGCCATTGGATGAGCTCTATAATCTAACGGGCTGCTGACGCTTGGTCTGGGTAATAATCGGCTGCGCAGGTGCATAGGATAAAGAGAACTTTCGTTCCCACAGACGGCGCCAAACTGTTGTGGTAAAAATCTGGGAGAGCAACCAACAGTCAGAATTGCTCCTCGGCCTCGGCACTGGACCTCGACTAAACTGGGGCAACCTGCACAGCAATTAATCAAAAGTAATCAGCCGGGGTGAGGCCGCTCAAAAACCCCTCCGGCGTATGAATCAGACCAAGGCGACCAGAGAATAAGGCAGTATGGAGAGCACAATAAAAGTGTGTAGTGCCTGTTGAGCATACCTTTTTGTTATGGGGGAGCGGCCTTTATATAGATGGAGTAATGAGCTGTGTTAGTGGATAACGGCAAAATCCTCGAAAGGATAAGTATGGGAGAAGATATCCCAATAATTTTGGAGATAATGTCGGAGGTTGCCATTTGGAGAGCAATTCTCCATTATAGGAGTCGTGAGGGAGTTGGAATCTAATAAAGATAGTTCCCTCGTA
>BRYE01000016.1:16539497-16541997 GCA_030159115.1 Actinidia arguta var. hypoleuca | reverse complement strand
ATTTACGTACAGAGCTGTGCCTAAGTTCTTTTTCTTCCATGCATAACAAGGCCATCTTTAACATAACAAATGCAACTAGCTTGAATACATTCATAATATAGGGCTTAACCCATCATTAAACTACAACATAAGGCCTTTCGGCCACAAAATTAAAGTCTTCCTTGTAACTTCCTTCTAAGACTCCTCAGATTGGATTCTTGAAAAATTATTTTTGAAAACATAAGCTATACGCTTAGTGAATAACATTAAATGCATGAAAACAAAAATACCATGTATCATAGCATAACATACATATCTCATCTAACGTAAATCATGTAAACATAACATAAATTTTTCTAAAACTTAAAACTTTCATAAAATTGAAGCTCATGTAAACATAGTATACCTTGAACATCTTTCATACTCGTATCAATTATATTTCTAAACATAAAGAAATTATGTTACTCGTATCAATTATCTTTCACCCAAAGAAATTTTATTTCTAAACATAAAGAGTTTACACCATCATACTTTGCATTCAACCCACAATCACATCAATTAGAGTTTATATCAAAATCTTCAAATATTTCTCACATACTTTCGCTAGAATTCAGAATCTATATAGTTCAAATTAATCCCCAATAAGGAGAGTTTTGTGCTTATAACATCAAATGCTGATTGTATCTGATTATGAGCCTCCATATTCATTTCATAGCTACAAGTACTGAAATGACATGAAAAGATTCCTGCCTAAGGCCTCTAATTTACCTTTATCAATTCCAAGGTACATTGTAACTTCATAATTTATCTGAGATTTCATTTCAATTCTAACAATCAAGATCATACTCCAATCCTTAATCTACATTCCTAGGACATCTCAATTAACCTTTGATAAATTCTTGATTAGATTAGGTTGTGTCTATTCAAATGGTTCATTTATCATCTTCCTAAACAAATGCAAAGAATTTAGCTTTAAGTCGTAGTATACTACACATAGGATAGAGTTATTGATTCTCTTTAAAGATACCACATGAATCTCAGTCATACAGCTATACAAAATAATAATACATAGAATATCTTTCTAAAAACGTCATCTCTTCTCACAACCTTGAAAAATTCTATTGATTGGTTCAATACTCCAAATTAGATACTTAAGCTATTCCATTACGCTTCCACTTTGCCACTCTTATAATATTATTTTATTATAGACTTTAGAGGAATAATTCCACATTCACGAGGTTAAAGTTTCATCCGGTCGAATTTGTATCTCTTCGAAACACTCACTCTATTACCAATGACGTCGAGTACCAAACTTACCTATTCAATTTAATTCTCAAATCAGTGTCTTAATAAGATATCTTGTATCGGCATATTCATAACACTCCTCTATAAATTTTTGACTATAATATACTAATTAATCAAATTATGGGGTACTTCAATACAATCGTCTCACTTTTAAAAATTTAATTTTGGAAATTTACTGTACTTTTGATTCAAGTTATTAAAAGAATACTTGAGCATCCTGAAGTTAATCAACAATTCATCTACTCTCGGAAATGGATACTTGTTCTTAATTGTGACTTTATTCAATTCTCGATTCACCAAGGAACCAAGTAGTTCATCGGGAAAATCTCGAACAACATAAATATCTTCTAAGGACGGTGGGAAAATGTGTGTGTCAATAGGGATGTGTGCAGATTGATCCCAATTAGGGAGTATACCTAACACTACTAAAGGGGTAGCTGGGGTATTTCCTGGTACAAGGGCAAAAACTCAGCCTTGCCATGGTTAATTATGCCTCCTTCTGGCTAAAGGTTGCTGGACTAAGGCTGACTCTGACGTTCCAGCTTCTTGTGCTCTATTTTTCTTCAAACATTCTTTAATTTGGTTTCTTTCGTGGCCACACCTATAACAAGTCGTGCTTCCCCTACGACATGCATCCCAATGTTTCTTTTAACAATTTGGGCAAGTCAGTACTTCATTGTACATGATACTTCCCTGGTGCCTAGTGTTTTCCCGTGGGGTTAATGAATTTTCACTTGAAGATCCGGAACTCTACCATTTTGAATTTTGTTCTATGCTTAGGTTTCCTCCTGATCTCTTCTTATTAGTCTCCCGGTATTGAGTCATCTCATTCAATGCTCTCTTGGTAATTATTGCTCATTGAAGTACTTCTTGATGGGTTTGCAGTCGTAATATATCTACTTTGTTGCGGATATTTCATTGCAACCCTGCTTTAAACTTCCTTGCCTTGAAAGACTCCGTTGACACAATAACGAGATAATTCCATGAATTTGGCCTTATACTCTGCTACTGTCATATCTCCTTGCGTAAAATTAAAAAATTCTATGATTTTCTAATCCCTGACAATTTTGGGAAAATATTCGTCATTGAACACTTCTAGAAACCTAGGCCATAATCATAATAACTCCAATGGATTTTTCAACTGCCACCAAACTACTTGAACCAGTTCTTCTAGGATCCTCTCTATATGGTCAATTCGGCCTTTGGGCTCTACCGC
>BRYE01000016.1:16489497-16509497 GCA_030159115.1 Actinidia arguta var. hypoleuca | reverse complement strand
ACACTCGCAGGATCAAAGTGAGAAGCACAAGAAGCAACCTTAACCAACTTGACAGGGTATCAATTTAATATATGATTGATAAAAGGAAAACCTTAACATAACCTAGTGGGGTGTTAGTATAAAATATGATAAAAAGGGCAACATTAACCTAACTTTATGGGGGACAGTGCCAAAATGACTTATAGTGGCAAATCACAATGATCCAAACATTTTTAGGGTCAAAGTGCGAAACATAAGAAGCAACCTTAACCCAACTTGATAGGGTATATGGGCAAGAAATTATTGATAAAGGGCAACCTTAACCCAACTTGATAGGGTATATGTGCAAGAAATTATTGATAAAGGGCAACCTTAACTTAACCTAATGGGGTGTTGGTGCAAGATATGATAAAAGGGGCAACCTTAACAATACTTGATGTGGTATCGGTGCAAGAAATGGCCAATAGGGGCAAATCATAGTAATCTCTACACTTATAGGATCAAAGTGAAAACTAAAGAAGCGACCTTAACCCAATCTTGTGTGGTATCGGTTCAAGAAGTGATTGATAAAGGGGCAACCTTAACCCAACCTCATAGGGTGTTGGTGAAAGAAATAATTAATAAAGGGGCAATCTTTACCCAACCTCATGGGGTGTTGGTGAAAGAAATGATGAAAGGGGAATCCTTGACACAACCTTAAGGAGTGTCAGTGCAAGATATGATAAAAGGGGAAACCTTAACCCTACCTGACAAGGTGTCGGTACAAGAAATGATTGATAAAAAAGCAACCTTAACCCAATCTAATGGGGTGTTGGTGCAAGATAAGATATAACGTGCAACCTTAAACCAACTTTGCGGGGGGTGCCTATAAAAGAAATAGCTGTTAAGGGCAAATCACAATGAACCCAACACTCATAGGATTAAAGTGAGAAATAAAAAAATCAATCTCAACCCAACTTGAGATGGTGTCGGTGTAAGAAATTGTTGATAAAGGGACAACCTTAACACAACCTAATCAGGTATTCATGCACTATATGATAAAAGAGGCAACCTTAACCCAACCTGATGGGATGTCAGTACAAGAAATGACCAAGAAGAGCAAATTAAAATGATGACGATAGTCGCAGGATCAAAGTGAGAAACTCAAGAAGCAAACTTAACTTAACCTGAAAGGGTGACGTTGCAAGAAATGATTGATAAAAAGTCAATCTTAACTCAACCTAATAGGATGTTGGTGCACGATTTGATAAAAGGGGAAACTTAGCCCACCCTGATATGGTGTCAGTGCAAGAAATGGCTAATGGGGGCAAATAATAATTATCCCTACACTTGAAGAATCAAAGTGAAAAATTCATGAAGCAACCTTAACCAAACCTAATGGGGGGTTGGTACAAGATATAATAAAACGAGCAACCTTAACCCAACTTTACGAGGGGTAATGCAAGAAATGACTTATAGAGGCCAATCACAATGATCCTTACACCTGCAAGATCAAAGTTAGAATCCAATAAGTTACCTTAACCCAACCTAACGGGTGGTGCAAGAAATAATAAAAGGGCAACCTTAACCCAAGTTAAAAGGGTGTCAGTGCAAGAAATGACTAATAAGGGCAAATCACAATAATCCCTTCACTCACAGGACAAAGTGAGAAAGGTCGATGCAAGAAATAACTTTAAGGGGCAACCTTAACCCAAGCTAATAGTTTGTTGGTGTAAGAAATAATAAAAAGGGCAACCCTAACCCAACTTAACAGGCTATCCGTTCAAGAAATGACAAGTAGAGGCAAATCATAATGATGCCAACACTCACAAAATCAAAGTGAGAAACCCAAGAAACAACCTTAACCCAACCTAATGGGATATCAGTGCCATAAATTATTTAAAGGGGCAACCTTAACAAACTGACGGGGTGTCAGTGCAAGATATGATTTCAATTAGCAACCTTAACCCAAGAAATGATAAAAGGGGAAACCTTAACGTAACCTGATGGAGTGTCGTTGCAAGAAATTACTGATAGCAAAAATCATAATGAATCTGACATTCACAATATCAAAGTGAGAACCTCAAAAAGACACCTTAACACAAAATAATGGGGTGTTGGTGCAAGAAATGATAAATGGAGCAACCTTAACCAAACCTTACGGGGTGTCGGGGCAAGATATGATTAAAGGAGAAATCTTAACCTAACTTAATGGGGTGTCGATGTAAGAAATGACTTATAGGGGAAAATTACAATCCTCTTAACACTCGTAGGATCAAAGTGAGAAACCCAAGAAGAAACCATAACCGAACCTTAGAGAGTATTGATGCAACAAATAATTGATAAGCAGGCAACCTTAATGCAACGCAACAAAGTATTAGTGCAAGATATGATTAAAAAGAGCAACCTTCACTTAACCTAACAATGTGTCAAAAGGGGCAAATCACAATGATCCCGACACTAGCAGGATCAAAGTGAAAAACCTAAGAAGCAACCTTAACCTAACTTGATGAGGTATCAGTGCAAGAAATGAACAATAGGGGGAAGTCAAAATGATCCCTTCATTCACATGATAAAATTGAGAAACACAAGAACCAACCTTAATCTAACTTGATAGGTATCGACACAAGAAATGATTAATAAAGTGGCAACCTTAACACAACCTAATAGAGTGCTAGTGCAAGATTTGAAAAAGGGGGCACCTTAACCCAACTTCACAGGGGTCGGTGCAAGAAATGACTAATATGGACCAATCACATTGATCCCTACACTTGCAAGATCAAAGTTAAAACCCAAGAAGCAACCTTAACCCAACCTGATGGGGTGTTGGTGCAAGAAATAATAAAAAGGCCAACCTTAACCCAAGTTGACAAGTTATTGGTGCAAGAAATGACCAATAGTGGCAAATCACAATAATCTCCTCACTCACAGAGTAAAGTGAGAAACCCAAGAAACAACCTTAACCCAATCTGATGGGGTGCCCAGTGCAAGAAATTATTTTAAAGGGCAACCTTAACCCAACGTAACAGTGTGTCAACGTAAGAAGATAAAATGGGGAAAAAAAACTTAACACAACCTATGGGGTGTTTTTGCAAGAAATGACAAATAGGGGTAAATCACAATGATGCCGACACTTGTAGAATTTAAGTGAGAAACCCAAGAAATAACCTTAACCCAACCTAATGGGATATTAGTGTAAGAAATTATTTAAAAGGACAACCTTAACCCAAACTAACATGGTGTCAATGTAGGATATGATTTTAAAAAGGCAACCTTCACCCAACTTTATGGGGTGCCAGTGCAAGATATGACTTATAAGGATAAATCAAAATGATACTGAAACTCGCATGATTAAAGTGAAAAATCCAAGAAGCAACATTAACCCAACTTGATGGGGTGTCGATGCAAAATTTACTTATGGGGGCAAATCATAATTATCCCGACACTCACAGAATCAAAGTGAGAAACCCGAGAAGCAACCTTAACCCAATCGTATAAGGTGTTGGTGCAAGAAATGATCGATAAAGGGGAAATCTTAACCCAACCTAATGGATTGTTGGTGCAAGATATGATAAAAGGGGCAACCTTAACCCAACCTTATGGGGTGTCGATGTAGGATGTGATAAAAAGGGCAACCTTAACCCAATTTTATGGAGTTCTAGTGCTATAAATGACCAATAAGGGCTGATTACGATGGCCTACACTCATAGGATAAAAGTGAAAAACCCAATTAGCAACCTTAACCTAACCTGACAAGCTATCGTTGCAAGAAATGATAAAAAAGGAAACCTTAACCATGCATAGTTTTGTATGTTTTGCATGGTCAAGATCTGAAAATTTTAAAAATTTGCTTTCACTCAAGGGTTTGACCCCTTCATCGGGATCATGTTGATTTGCCCTTATAAGTCCTTTCTTGCATTGACCCCCCATCAAGTTGGGTTATGGCTACCCTTTTTATCATATGCTGCACCAACACTCCATTAGGTTGGGTTAAGGTTTCCTCTTTGTCAATCATTTCTTACACCGATACCCCATCAGGTTGGGTTAAGGTTGCCTTTTAGGTTTCTCACTTTGATCATGCGAGTACAAGGATCATTGTGATTTACACTTACTAGTCAATTCTTGAACTGACCCCCATCAAGTTGGGTTAAGGTTGAAAGGGATCGTATCCCGCAGTGGAAGCTAGATTTTTTAAAAATATTTCCTTCTTTCAGATCTTAAGCCATGTAAATCGTACAATATCAATCACGAATGGGTTAGATATACCTTGATTTGCATGAGAATAAATCAAGATTAAACCCTGGATGTTAGATCTTCCTCCCTAGTACACCTCCTTGTCGCCTTCAACCCGTTCAAGAAAAGTCTGAACTGGTTGAGCCTAAGCAAATTGCTGCCATAAATCACATTTGACTGGTTGAAGAAAAGTTTAACCAGTTGAACACGAACATATTGTTGATGAAGGTTATGTTCGACAAGGATGCTTGATTGGTTGAACACGAACAGGTTATTGCGCAGGAATTTTTCACAGCTTATTTTTTATCAAACCCTAATCCTAAACACTTTAAAATTGTTTTTGTAGTTTCATAGACTCTTTGATCTTCTCTCCTTTTTATCTTAACCCTAATCAATACTTCTAGAGTCTGGGTTCTCAATTTTTTTTTCAAAAATTCTATAGAGAATAAAACTTGTTAGGACTAACAATCCACATATCATGTACATTGGCTATGTCTCAAACTAGAGTAAGGATAAGGTTCTTAGGGAGTCCTCATTTGGCTTCAATTAAACTACTAAAAGTCCTAGTTATCTCGTAACATAATTTAATAATTTATTAATTCAAATTAATTTTACTAAATAATCTGGATTGCACTTCAAAGCAAAATGACTAAAATACAATAATTAAAACCCCTCTCTATGAGTACCAATAATTACGGTTGGAATAATTAACCATTACCAGATTCTAATTATTTCTAACCTTTATGATTCATAATTCATTTTCTATTTTTTCATTCAAATAATAAGTCTTCATTTCGATAAATAATTTATCAAAAAAACTAGATCCAGATTTCAATACTAAATTAGTGATTTAACTCACAATGATAACAGCTCTCTTCTAGAAGAGAGTGAGATTCCACCTTGAGAATTAAATGTTCTTACAGATCTAACAATGACTATCCAAGATACTGAGGTGTTGACCTTAATTAGCCTCACTCATTAGTAAATCAAAGTGAACAATGTCAAGAACTTGAGTTCACCATTCATTTAGGATTAAGAGTCAATTGCAAGTAGCGAATGTAAGATTTTATCATAAAATGACAGTTTTTATATGATTTACTTTCTTACAACGATCCAATATACCAATACTTTAATCCATAGTCAACTACTCCGAGGTTAAGATAAATCATCCTATCATATAGAGTATTATAGTCTTCGTAGATTAGATGTCCAAACTTATTACCGACTACGAACTCATTAAAGTTAGTAGAATCAACGATTATTATCTCCCATGTGTAAATCTCTTTTCCAAATATTTATCCTATCCTTAGATAACTTAAGAAAATATCATCTCAAGATATGTAATAATATTTCATATCATATCATGATATAATAAAATAACATCCAATTATACAATAAAATAAATTTTTATTCCAAATAATAATTAAATATTCAAACATGTGGGCATACAATTCCCAATAATTCCATTTTCACTCATATCCAAAGAATGTCACATCTAACACCCATCTTATCCACATAAAGCTAAAAAATACTAGAAGTCAAAGCCTCAGTGAAATAATTTGTATGCTAGGTTGTTTGCCAATGCAACCTTAGTAACTACGACATCTTCGTGTATACTATCTCCCTTATGAGGTTATATTTCCATTCTATATGTTTCTCATTCTTTATGATTCATGAGATCTTTGGATTTGGCAATGAACCCATTATTATCACAATAAAGTATAATGTGTAGTTAAACTTGTGGAACCACGTATAACTCTTAGAGAAACTTTTACGTATGACTACCTCTTTAGCTACTTCAGTAGTTCCTACATACTTTGCTTCAGTGATTGAGTAAGCAATATTTTGTCGCTTGATACTCCTCCAACTTATAGTTCTTCCCCCAAGAATGAACATATATTCAGAAGTTGACTTTCTGAAATACATGTCTGACATGAAATCTGAATTTGTGTAACTGACTGGAATTAAATTTGAACCTCCGTAGGTCAACATATAATCTATAGTCTTTCTCAAGTACTTGAAAACATGTTTCACCGCGGTCTAAATTATGTTCATCAGAAATGGCCTCATTATAGTTATTAGGATTCAAATCATGTTCATCAAAGCTGCTACGTACTCTTCTTTAGTGGTTGAGTCAATAATACACTATTGTTTGATACTCCTACAACAGATAGTTGCACCCCCAAGAGTGAACATATATTCAAAAGTTGACTTTTTGATATCCATGTTTGACATGAAATTAGAATTTGTGTAACCGACTAGAGTTAAATTTGAACTTCCATAGGTTAACACATAATCTTTAGACCTTCTCAAGTATTTGAAAATATATTTTACTACAGTCCAATATTTTTGTCTTGGATTAAATTGATATTTTTTGATCATGCCAACTATATAACAGATATCTAATCTAGTACATTTGGTTTCTTACTATCAAAACGTAATGAATTGCCTTCATGTGTAACATTTTATTCTTGCGATCTTGCAAAAGGTTGATTCCTAAAATGTAATTGGCTTCTCCCAAGTTCTTAATATCAAAATGATTCGGCAACCAGATTTTTACTATAGATAATGCCCCTACATCATATCCAATGAGCAAAATATTATCTACATGTAAAATAAAAAATATCAAAATGCTTTGCTCACACTTCTTATATATACATGACTCATCCGTGTTTTGTTCAAAACCAAAAGACTTGATCGCCTAATTAAAATGAATCTTCCAACTTTGAGAAGCTTGCTTTTAAGTCCATAAATTAACCTATGCAACTTGCATACCATAGGCTCTTGGGCCTTAGCTATGAATTCATTTGGCTGCATCAATTAAATGTCTTCCTCAAGATTGCCATTCAAAAAGGCAATCTTGACGTCCATTTGCCAAATCTCATAATTGAAATGTCCAACCATGGACAAGAGAACTCGTATAGACTTAATTATAATGACTGGTGAGAATATTTTCTCATAATCAATTGCGCTTCTTTTTGAGTAAATTCTTTGGACCCACTTATAACCAAATTGTTTGGGATTATAAAATAACCAACCTTTAGTTCCTTTAGGATATTCTACGAAATTACATAATTCTAACTTAGTTTCTAACCTTTTAGTCTTTTCCTTAAGTACATATGTTGAATACCCCCATATCCTATAGTGTTTTAAACTAGGTTCGCATCCAGTCCATAACTTTACGGGTGTGTTATGGATAAACTAGTTGGAACTGAGTTTAGAATATAGGTCATTGTTTCTAAAGCATATCCCTACATGAACTTTGGTAGATTAGAATAACTGATCATATATCTTACTATGTCCAAAAGAATCCATTTTCTTCTTTCAGTCACACCATTTTGCTAAGGCATGCCTAGTGCTAATAACTGAGATAAAATTCTATTATCCAACAAATACTTATTAAAGTCACCAGCGAGGTACTCGCGACCTTGATCAGATCAAAGTGACTTTATATTCTTATCTAATTGCTTCTCCGCTTCTGCCCAAAATTAGTTTAAATGCTTCGAACGTACGGTACAATAGATAAACATAACCATATCTTGAGTAATTGACAATAAAAGTTATAAAATACTCAAAGCCTCTTCTAGTCCTAACATTTAGGATTCCACACACATCTATATGAACTAACTGTAATACACCTTTGGATCTATTGCCCTTTGCAGAAAAGAGTCATTTGGTCATTTTTTCTTCTAAACATGATGCACAAGCTGGTAAGAGTTGAATAATCAACGAGGACAAAGGGCCCTCCTTAACTAATCTATTAATTTTTTTTAAATTAATATGACCAAATCTTAGATGACAAAAGTACGTTGAATTATTAGATAAAACGTTTATTTTAACTGGCAAGTTATGTGATTTGTTACTCAATTCAATATTATGTATCTTATAAATCTTAGGAGTAATTAAATAAAGACCATCAACTAATTTTCTCAAGCATATAAAAGATCCATTTAATTTAATAAAAATCTCAATATTAAATAAAATAAAATATTCTTATTAAAACAGAGCCAAAACTGAAATTAAATTTCTTCTAATACTACGAACAAATAAATAGTCATTCAAAACTAATATTTTATTTGAAGAAAAAATTAATTATACTCCTCCTATAGACACTACAACAACCTTGCTTACTAGCTCAGGTGCTATGTAACATCACCATTGCTAAGCTTCTTGGTTTCCCAAAATTCCAGCAACGAGTTACAAATACGATTAATTATTTCATAATCTACACACTATGAATTTGAAGTACCCACAATAAAATTTACTTCAATAACAAGTGATTCAGTTATACCTGAGTTCTTTATCTAAGATAAATAGGTTGTACAGTTCCTCTTCCAATATCTTAGACCCCATAGTGAAAACACTTTCTTTGTATTCTGGATCATTCACTTTCTTCTCTAAGCTAATGCCCCCTTTTCGATTTAAATTTTTATTGAGGTTAATTAAAATTTTCTTCTTTTTCATTTTCTCTTTTCCCTTGGGAAAACTCTTGGAATGTGAAGCTTTTTTCACATTATTGACACTATGATGGCCTTTGATAATC
The DNA here is from genome assembly GCA_030159115.1 of Actinidia arguta var. hypoleuca. Taxonomy (NCBI): domain Eukaryota; kingdom Viridiplantae; phylum Streptophyta; class Magnoliopsida; order Ericales; family Actinidiaceae; genus Actinidia; species Actinidia arguta. Next base: position 16,500,763 of record BRYE01000016.1, on the reverse strand, counting down.
CTCCCTGCTGCCTATAAAGTGTTAATAAGCTCAAAAAATATAAAATCAGTTTTGTTCATGCTGTAATTAAGCTTAAATTGATTAAAAGAATCAAGCACCGACTAAAGGATAATATCAATCTAAGATTCAGAATCAATCTCACCACCAAGGATGTCAAGAGTATTTAAATGGTCAAATATTTTTAAAACATGGTCTCTCACTGGAGTTTCTTCATCCATCATAGTATTCGTTAATGTTCTCATGCCATTCTGTCTATCAGGTTGCTCTTGTTCTCCAAACATTTCTTTGAGGCTTATAAACATATCCTTAGCAGTCAAATAATCTTTTAGCTGATGCTATAAAACAAAAGACATGGCAGTTAAAATTTGGCAACGTGCCATATCATTAGCTATACCTGAGTTCTTTATCTAAGCTAGATAGGTTGTACAGTTCCTCTTCCAATATCTTGCAACCCCACAGTGAAAACACTTTCTTTGGATTTTGGATCAATCATTTTTTTCTCTTTGCTAATGCCCCTTTTTGGATTTTAATGTTTGTTGGGGTTAATTAGAATTTTTCTTCTTCTTCATTTTCCCTTTCCCTTGGGAAAAGGCTGTGAATGTTAAGCTTTTTTCACATTATTGACACTATGATGACCCTTAATAATCCCCTATGTTGCCTATACAGTGTTAAGAAACTCAAAAAATATAAAATCAATTTTGTTCATGCTACAATTAAGCTTAAATTGATTAAAAGAATCAAGTACCGACTAAAGGATAATATCAATCTAAGATTCAGCATCAATCTCACCACCAAGGATATCAAGAGTATTTTAATGGTCAATTTTTTTTAAAACATGGTCTCTCACTGGAGTTTCTTCAGCCATCATAGTATTCGTTAATGTTCTCATGACAATCTGCCTATCAGGTCACTCTTGTTCTCTAAACATTTCTTTACGGCTTAGAAACATATCCTTAGTAGTCAAATAATCTTTTAGATGATATTGTAAAACAAAAGACATGGAAGCTAAAATGTAGCAACGTGCCATATCATTAGCTTTAACCCATTTAAAAATTTTTCTATATCATCTTTTGGTGCATTAGCAGCAAAAAGATCTAAATGTTCCTCATTAAAAACATACTTGTACCCTTCAGCAATAAGTATAATGTCCATATTTTTCTTCCAATCCACGTAATTATGTCCAGTCAACTTATTTTGATTTAGAATAATTTTAAATAGATTAAACGACATCTAATAATCATAAACAAAATCATACATAAATATGGAAGCATATAAATAAACTATTGTTTTCAATAAATTATAATGTTATCCCCAATTCACTATAAAATGAATCTATCAGGCCCCAACCATATAAATAACACGCCTCTATAGGAAAGTCAATGTTATCTATTAGATTAGGAAGACAATCATATCCATATGATTTTACTATCTGGACATCTCATGTCAAACAAAATCGTAGTACCCGATCTCTTTGGGTCTTCAAAAGTTAATGACTACACTCTATGGGGAGAATATCATTCTCTTTTTATCGAGTGTATATCATTATCTAAAATTATAAGACAACCGTTGTGAATAGTATTTTCATGAGGAATCACTTATCTCAGTCTCCTTTAATTCAATTCTAAAAAGTCCAATCTTGTAACCAACAAGAATAAATACCCTCCCTATGGAGGCCATACCAAAGATGACACGAGGTGCCTATTATCATCTTACTATGAATCGACGATGGAAGACCATGAAATCCTTTAAAAAATCCTCTCCCACTCAATTTTATAAAAAGAGGATCACTTTATACATCATATGTAAAAAATAATCTAATTGCCCATGTGTAAATTAATATTCCATAAATCTTAACACATGATCACAGTCTATTCGTGGATGATGATTAATATTTATCAATGATCTACGTCATTAAATACTATCCCTAGCATGCATGATCATATCAACATAAAAATCGCAAAATAACAATTAACTCTATTTCTCTCTCATGATAAAGCCTATAAGGAAACTACAAATTTAATAAACCTCGGATGTACTTCATAGTTTATCTTCATACACTATATAGGAACACCCATTTTTTCTTCATTAGATCATGTATCCTTCAGTCTTCAAGGAATTTAAATATATAATGAAAACATATATGTGTGGGCTTACATGATGATCTAAAAAGTAAAAATAGGAAAAGCAATGGCCCTTTACAAGTTCCAATAGCCAACCATAAGAGATAGAGTATTAATCATTACCATTCATTAACATGAATAATAGGCATGCTAATATATAATTTGTATATTAGGAAATAATGAGATTCAATCGTGATTGATCTAGAACATATATAGGAAACCTTTTATTTATTTTTAAAAAAAATCATTTGTTGCCCAAATCTGTCGAGCAGCTTCTTCGACCATACCCGAAATTCTGGGTTCATTCCCTAGCTTCGGTTCAAGTTTGGCCAATGTTTAAGTCGTTGCCCAAATTTTTTGGACAACTCCTCAAGCCGGTATGCTCCCAGAAATTTCATGGCAGTTTCTTAAATCGAACCGCGGGGAAGGTCTGCTAGGTAGCGCTTTAAACAGCTGGGATGTGCATCAAGAAATGCTTGTTTTTTCAAGATTTTGTAAGAAAATATTCTGGAATCAGTCATCAGTTCTTGGACAATAAATTATTAAATCTTAACTACCGCTAATATAACTAGGTATAATCAAAACACATGCATATAACAATTCTTGTCAATTGATGATCTATGAATAGCACGAGAATAAAAACTATTTTTATTATCAATGATGATGAATTCACATGGCATGGCTCTGATATCAATTGAAGTGATCAAACCCTAAAGCGTAAGCATATTTATAAAATTTTCATATCTTGAACCATGCAAAACATACAACGTTGATGGAAAAAAGGTTAAAAGATACCTTGAATGAGAGAATAAAGATTCAAGGATGGAAACCCTAGGTGTTGATGCCTAGTTGCTTCGGCCGCACATCCTGGCTGTTTTCTTGCCTCAAATCCTAGTGATCTAATCACTTTTAATCTTCTCTCCTTTTTTTCCTCAACCCTAGTCGACCCTAGGATGCTTTTTGATTTTTTTAATTAAAAAATTAGCTGAGAATCAGTTGCCCATATAAATATATATAGGTTAGGTTTCCTACTAGGGCAAAGATATAGAGCTAAGGGGGTCCAAATTACTAAATTATCTAGTTATCTCATAACTAATTGAATAATTTAATTAATCCAAATTAACTCCAGTAAATAATTAGGATTGCACTCCAATATAGTAGGACAAAAATACCCATCATTGCTATTTAATCCTGCAATTAAAACCATCTACCCGCGTACCAATAATTAGGGTTTAGATATAATAATTTTCAACCAAACAATAATTATTTTTACCTCCTATGATCTATAATTTATTTTCCTTTTAGTCACCAAAACAATAAGTCTTCATACCAATAAATAATTTACCGAAAAGACCAGATCCGGATTTCAATGACTAAATGAATGAATTAACTCATAAGTCATATCCTCTTTCTCCTAAAAGAGAGTGAGATTCCATCTTGAAAATAAGTGTTCCCACAAACCTAATAATGACCACCCAAGATACCGAGGTGTTGGCCCAATAAGCCTTACTCATTGGCACATCAAAGTGAGCAATGTTGAGAACTTGAGTTCACTATTCTCTCATGATCAAGAGTCAATTACAAATACCGAATATAAGAATTTCATCATAAAACGACAACTTTAAATGATATACTTCTTACGACGATCCAGTTCAATGTACTCCAAGTACACCAATACTTTAATCCAGAGTCGCCTACTCACATGATTGAAATAAATCATCCTATCGTATAAAGGTTAAGGGTATTATAGTCTTCATAAATGAGACATCCAAACTCATCGTCGACGATAAACTAAATAAAGTTACTAGAACCAACGATTAATATCTTCTGTGTATAAATCTCATTTAGACACATATATGTATCTCTAGATAACTTAGGGATATATCATCTCATGATATATAAAAAATAATATCCAATGCATGACAATATGAAATCACATTATTAATAATAGTCAAATATTTATATACGTGGCCATACAAATCCTAACACCTGACACTCACATGATGAAAGTAAGAAACCCAAGTAATCCTAACCTAATCTAATGGGGTGTTAGTGCTAGATATGCTAAAAGGGTCAGCCTTAACTCAATCGTATGGGGTGTCGGTGCAAGAAATTACTAATAAAGGCAAATCACAATGATCTTGACACTTGCATGATCAAAGTGAGAAACCCAGAAAGCAACCTTAACCCAACCTAGGGGTATCAATGCAAGAAATGATTGTTAAAGAGTCAACCTTAACCCAACCTAATAGAGTGTTGGTGTAAGATATGAGGAAAGGGGAAACCATAACCCAACCTAATGAGGTGTTTGTGCAACATATGACCAAAAAAAAGAACATTAACCCAACTTGATGGGGGGTCGATGCAAGAAATTACTAATAGAGGCAAATCACAATGATCTTGACATGTGCATGATCAAAGTGAGAAACCCAAGAAGCAACCTTAACCCGACCTTAGAAGGTATCGATGCAAGAAATGATTGTTAAAGAGGTACCCGTAACCTAACCTAATAGAGTGTTGGTGTAAGATATGATTAAAGGGGAAACCTTAACCTAATCTAACCTAACTAGATGTTAGTGCAAGATATGATAAAAGAAGAAACTTAACCCGACCAGACAGGGTGTCAGTGCAAGAAATTACTAATAGGGGCAAATCAATCACAATGATCCTAACACTCGCATGATCAAAGTGAGAAACCCGAGAAGCAACCTTAACCAGACTTGATGGGGTATCAGTGCATGAAATGATTGATAAAGAGGTAACATTAACCCAACCTAATAAAGTGTTTGTGTAAGATATGATAAAAAGGGAAACCTTAACCCAACCTAATGGGGGTGTTGGTGCAAGATATGATAAAAAAAAGAACCATAAACCAACCTTGTGGGGTGTTGATGCAAGAAATTACTAATAGGGGCAAATCATAATGATCCCAACACTTGCATAATCAAAGTGAGAAACCCAAGAAGCAACCTTAACACAGCCTTATAGAGTATGGGTGCAAGAAATGATTACTAAAGAGGCAACCTTAACCCAACCTAATGGGGTGTTGGTCAAAGTTATGATAAAAAAAAAGACATTTAAACCAACCTTGTGGGGTGTCGATGCAAGAAATTACTAATAGGGGAAAATCATAATGATTCCAACACTCGCATGATCAAATTGACCCAAGAAGCAACCTTAACCCAACCTTACGTGGTATCAGTGCAAGAAATGATTGTTAAATAGGTAACCTTAAGCCAACCTAATAGAGTGTTGGTGTAAGATATGATAAAAGGGAAAACCTTAACCCAACCTAATGGGGTGTTAGTGCTAGATATGATAAATAAATAAATAAAAATTAACCCAACCTCGCGGGGTATCGGTGCAAAAAATTACTAATAAGGGCAAATCTTATTATCCAGAGACTTGCATAATAAAAGTGAGAAATCAAGAAGCAACCATAACCTAACCTAATCAGGTATCAGTGCATGAAATGATTGATAAAAAGACATCCTTAACCTAACCTAATAGAGTGTTGATGCAAGATATGAGAAAAAAGGGCAACTTTAACCCAACCAAATGGGGTGTCGGTGCTAGAAAGGACTTTAGTGGCAAATCACAATGATCCCGATTGTAGCAAGATTAAAGTGAGAAACCCAAGAAGCAACCTTAATCCAACTTGACGGGGTATCGTTGCAAGAAATGATTGATAAAGAGGCAACCTTAACCTAACCTGCTACTATGTGGTGCAAGATGCGATAAAAGAGGGTACCTTAACCTAACCTGACAAAGTATCGGTGTAAAAAACGACTAATAGTGCAAATCACAATGATCCCGACACTCACAAGATTAGAGTGAGAAACCCAAGAAGCAACCTTAACCTAACCTAATGGGGTGTTGGTCAAAGATATGATTAAAAAAAAAGAACGTTAAACCAACCTTGCAGGGTGTCGATGCAAGAAATTACTAATAGGGGCATATCATAATGATCCCAACACTCACATGATCAAAGTGAGAAACTCAAGAAGAAACTTTAACCCAACCTAACAGGGTATTGGTGCAAAAAATGATTGATAAAAAGTAAACCTTAACCCAACCTAATGGGGTGTTGGTGAAAGATATGATAAAAGGGGCAACCATAACCCAACTTTACAAAATATCGGTAAAAGAAATGATTTATATGGGCAAATCACAATGTTCCCCACACTCGCATGATCAAAGTGAGACACCCAAGAAGCAACCTTAACCCACTGGGTGTCAATGCTAAAAATGATTGATAAAGGGGAAAACTTAACCAAACCTAATGAGGTGTTAGTGCAAAATATGATAAAAGAGCCAATCTTAACCCAACTTGATGGGTATCAATGCAAGAAATGACTAATAGGGGCAAATCACATTGATCCCTACACTCATAGGATTAAAGTGAGCAACCCAAGAAGCAACCTTAAACCAAACAAACGCGGTATCATGTAAGAAATGATTGATAAAAGGGGAATATTAATTGAACACAATGGGTGTCGGTGCAACATATGATGAAAGAGGAAACCTTAACCCAACCTGACGCATTGTCTATGATAGAAACAACTAATATGGGCCAATCATAATGATCCTGATACTTACATGATCAAAGTGAGAAACCCAATAAGCAGCCTTAACCTAACCTGATGAGGTGTCGGTGTAAGATATGATTTAAAGGAGCAACCTTAACCCAACCTGATGTGACAATTCAAGAAATGATAAAAAGGGTAACCTTAACACAACCTGATAAAGTGTTCGTGCAAGAAATGACTGATAGGGGAAAATGACAATGATCCTGACACTCACAAGATCAAAGAGAGAAACTCACGAAACCACCTTAACCCCAATGATGGGTTGGTGTAAGATATGATAAAAGGGAAAACCTTTACCCAACATGATGGGGTGTCAGTGCATGAAATTACTAATATGGGCAAATTCCAATGATCCTAACACTCGCAGGATCAAAGTCAAAAACCCAAAAAGCAACCTTACCCAGCTTAAAGGGGTGTCAGTGCAAGAAATGATAAAATGGGCAACTATAACCCAACTTTAGGGGGTGCAAGAAATGACTTGTAGGGGAAAATCACAAAGATTTCAACACTCGCAAGATCAAGGTAAGAAACACAAGAAACAACCATAACCCAACTTGACAGTGTGTCGGTGGAAGAAATGATTGATAAAGGGGCAACCCTAACCTAACCTAATGTGGTGTCAGTACAAAAAATGATTTTAAGGGGCAACCATCACCCAACTTGATAGTGTGTTGGTGTAAGAAATGATAAAAGAGGCAACCTTAACACAACCTGACGGGGCATTTGATTAAGAGGGGTAACTCACAATGATCCCGATACTCACAGGATCAAAGTGAGAAACCTAAAGAGCAACCTTAACCTAACCTAACAAGGTGTTGGTGCAAGATAAGATAAAAGGGGAAACTTTTACCTAACATCATCAGGTGTCGATGCAAGAAATGATTGATTTGGGCAAATCCATATGATCCTTACACTCGTAGGATTAAAGTCAGAAACCCAAGAAGCATCCATAACCCAAATTAAAGGGGTGTTGGTGCTAGAAATGACTAATAAAGAGGCAACCTTAATCTAACTTAATGGGATGCTAGTGCAAGATATGATAAAGAGGCAACTTTAACCCAATTTTATAGGGGCTCAGTGCAAGAAATGACTTATAGGGACAAATCACAAAGATTCTGACACTCACAGGATCAAGGTGAGAAACACAAGCAACCATTACCCAACTTAACAAGGTGTCGGTGGAAGAAATGATTGATAAAAGGGCAACCTTAACCTAACCTAATGCGTTGTCCATTCAAGAAATAATCTTAAGGGGCAACCTTAACCCAACTTGATGGTGTGTTGGTGCAAGATATGATAATAGGTGTAACTTTAACCCAATTTGATAGGGGGTCAGTGTAAGAAAGGACTTATAAGGGCAAATCACAATGATCCTAACAATAGCAAGATTAAAGTGAGAAACCCAAGAAGCAACCTTAACCCAACTTAATGGGGTATCAGTGCAAGAAATGATTGATAAAGGCAACCTTAACCCAACCTACTAGAGTGTTGGCGCAAGATACGATAAAAAAGGAAACCTTAACCCAACCTAACGAAGTGTCGGTGTAAGAAATGACTAATAGGGCAAATCACAATGATCTCCACACTCACATGATCAGAGTGAGAAACCCAAGAAGCAACCTTAACCAAACCTAATGAGGTATCAATGCAAGAAATGATTGATAAAGAGGCAACCTTAACCCAACCTAATAGAGTGTTGGTGTAAGATAGATAAAATAGGCAAACTTAACCCAACCAAATGGGGTGTTGATGCAAAATATGATAAAATAGGCAACTTTTTTTAGCCTGATGGGGGTGTCAATGCAAGAAATGACTAATAAAGGCAAATCACAATGATCCCGACACTCGCAGGATCAATGTGAGAAACCTAAGAAGAAACCTTAACCCAACCTAATGGGGTGTTGGTGAAAGAGATGATTAAAAGGGTAACAATAACCCAGCTTTATTGGATGTCGTTAAAAAAAATAACTTATAGGAGAAAATCACAATGATACCAACACTCGTAGGATCAAAGTGAGACACCCAAGAAGTAACCTTAACCCAATCTAATGGGGTATCAGTGCAAAAAAATAATTGATAAAGGGGAAAACTTAACTTGTTCCGCTCATATGCATTCATATCAGAAGACTAGCGATCTATAATTACCTTGCCTTTTTCATCAATTCTCTTTTGGCAAGGCGACTAAGAATTTTGACAGGAGGTCCAACTGGAATTGACACGTAGTTATTTGTCATAGGAAACCATATAATATACTGACTTCATGGAAAGACATAATAATCCCTTTCATCCCCAAAGATGGGTCTGAGGGCTATGGTACTAAGTGGGAAGGTGTTAAGCACCCATTCAGCCTAACCACATGGTTAGGCTCTGGTTAACATCTTTTGATTTATTTTTTCAAAACATGGAGGTACAAAAATAACACATAAAAGCACCACAAAACTTTCAAGATTTTAGGCCTATTATTTTTCTCCCAAAAATTTAAAAATTACATGGCCTCATAAAATTTTTAATTACAACATGGAAGACAAAATAATAAAATTATAATCCCTAAAGTTTTGCTACAATCATAGAAAAATAAAAAATATTATATCCTTAATGTATGACCTAAATCAGAGATCTTTACATAGTGGGATCGCTTTCTCGTACCCTCGAGATTAGCTCTTGATTTTTGTTGAACTACTTTCTTGGACTTGTCGAATGTGGTTTTTGATTTTTGAGTACCCTAAAAAAAATTCCTTTTTCTTCTCAAAATAAAAACTACGACCCTCACTTTTTTTTACTACTCTAACCCAAATTCTCACACTTTTTCTCTCAAAATTTATGCAGTCTTTCGTTGTTTTTTCCTCGCCTTTCTTTAGGCTTTTTTTTGGTGTTAATTGAAAGTACGAGAAAAAGTTATAAAGAAGCCTGGGGTTAAAAAAAGGGTAATTTTTAAAATGAAAAATTGTTTGGGGAGGTTTAGGGCATATAGGAAGCAAAATAAACTCGGATATTTTGTTTTCTTGAAAATAAAAAATAATTAAAATGCGTACAATATAAAATCCACAGCCCTAAACAGAGTGCATGTCTGACACTATAATTAAACCTATAACGTCAATCCAATAGTCTGATATCTTTGTTCCATTCGCGGGGGGTGAACTAGTTAGGGCTTGGGCTGGTTTGGGCTTCGGGTTTTAAGCTAATAAAATGCATTTTTGGAAAGACACAATCTAATAGTCCCACAAGCTTGGTGATTAAGCTTCACCAATCCTTTTCAGATATATCACCGGGTTTACCTTCCGAAGTAATATCCAACTCCTACTAAGTTAGAACATCCAAAAATTTGTATTGCCCCGTGCAGAAGTTATGCAATCCATCAAAGTTATCCACTACAAATTTTGCATTTGACATTGTAGTCCTATGCTCAGAGATGGTAGAAGTACCAACAATCTTAGAAGCTTCTACCATCTGAAGAATTTTGGTTCCACAAAAACTGATATGGGTTCAAAATCCATAAATTTGGACCTTATAATTCAAGAAAAACTTGGGGGTGATAAATTAAAAGTTCAAAAAGTCTAGGGACCAAACTATAATTATCAAAACTTTAAGGTCTCAAATGTAATTTTCAAAAACTTATGTGACCAAAAGGTAATTTTTCTCAAAATAGGGACTGATATATAATATTTTAAAACTTTAGGGATTAATCTATAATTTCCAAAAAATAGGGATTGCAATGTAATATTTTCAAATTTCAGGGACTAATCTCTAATTTCCCAAACATAGGAAATATTCCATCACCGAAAAGGAATATTCTTTCAACCAATAGGAATATTTTACTTGATGACGTGATGCTGACAAAGTGGTGATTGTGCACTGATGTGGCGTTAACATGGCATTGATTGAGTGTGTGCAGTGCCTAGGGCAGGTGAACGAGGTACTGCGAGGGCACATGGGCGAGTGAGGCCCACTCGTCGTCTACGTCTATGTGGCGCATGTGACATGGGCGAGTGAGGCCCACTCATCTTTAAACTTTGGTGGCGCGTGGGGTGCATAGGTGAGAGTAGATCTCACATTTCAATTCATAGTTGGCACGAGAAAAGGCATGTGGTGTCGGTTTCAATCGTGGTTTGCACCAGGAAATTTGTCTCCTTGAGACAAAAATGATGGTGTTCTCAAAACAATTTCAAACACTATTGCAAAAAATTAAGACTTCACCTGAGCTCTATTACCATTTTTTATGCTCAAAATCAAATATAAACCATACAAAAAGTCACACACACACACACACAAATAGATATTTACAATGTTTGACATATTTGTTTACGTCCTTGGGGGGACAGTGATTTCTGTATAAATAGAAAGAAATTTATAAGCTTACAATTTTTTCTCTCTCTCAAGCTCTTTGATTTTTTCTCTCCACTCACACACAGATTATACACCCATATGAGAGTTTATATAGGCTAAAGTTACACAATTTCTAAGAGTATTATCTCAGAGAGTTAAAGCTTCCTGGGAGCTCAAAAGCTACATTGGGAGAGAGCAAACTTAGGAAAGGTTTGGGTCAATCCTTGGAACTTT
>BRYE01000016.1:16459497-16464497 GCA_030159115.1 Actinidia arguta var. hypoleuca | reverse complement strand
ATTTGACTTAAACTTTTTGCTCTTAACTATAATTGCACAATTTATTTAAAGAAACTTTTGGCGCTATTGTTACTTTGAGATGGAAATTCTACTATGAGTGTCCTTTGATGGAATAATGTGTCATTGTAGCAGTTATTTTGAGCAAAGATTTTTCCAAGGTCTCTCTTTTGATGGAGTACACAATATTATACAAAAAGATATCCATGACATAAAAATACAAGATTTGATATAAAATAACAACTATAGAATAAGTATTTCCAAGGAGCTTTGCAAATATGTAACCAAGGTATGGCATCACTCACCTCATATCTTTGATGGGTCAAAATCCCTCTAATTAATGTATCTACACAACAATTAACACTCATTGAATCATACATCATACCAACACAATAAACTACTACTCTAAATGAGGTTTCAAAATATCTTTAACTGAGTCCAAATTGTCATTAGTTATTAGAATCATTTTTCTTCCACTTTTAACTCATTTAGGTTAAAAAAAAATGACTAGAACTTAAACAAGAGTGACAAAAAGTGATTTAATGAGTTGACTGTTTAGGAAGCAGATTTTGTGCAGTAATTTCAATCAAGCGTTACTTCTCTCTCTGAACTCAGGTTTCAGTTCATGACCAGTCCTTTTGAAGGTATGAAATTCTACTTTCTAATGGTTTTAGTCTCAGTGAAAAGTTTCGAGAAATGAAAGAGTTATGGTCAAAAAGTAGAGACCATGTAAATTGCTAGCACTCATTTAAGTAATATTCTTGTTCCAAAAATTTGTCTAAGGTCTCAAGTAGTTGAAAAGATAAACCAAAAGGTCTAAGGGCATGAGCACAATCAAGAAGTAGTTTAAAACTATAAAAGATAACTAAAACTCTTAGGTCATCAATAATCTCTCAAGAATTAGGAATTTCTTCAAACCAAAAGAAAAAATCAACTCAAACCTGAAAATTAGTCAATAAGACCTCAAATAATCTTTTAGGATTCATTCTAATCTTGTTATTTTCATATTATAGAGTATAGAATAAGTTTGAAGTAAGGAGATATACCTTAGATTGAAATTCTGCTCATATACTTGAGGTTTATATGGTTAACTTTGTGGCGATACATGTCATGGGCCTTAGTGGCGATGCATTACATGGTCATATAGGACAATACATTGCCTTTGTAGTGTAACATAGTTAGCATTTGTGGATGATATTCATGTTGTTATGCACAAATTGTGAACTGTGTGAAAAAAATTCTATTGATATGATGTGATATGTGAATTATGAGTTGTACATTCACTAAGCACGTGGTTAGCTCATACCCCCACAATGTTTCTTTTCAGGTGCATACTAATGAGAGTGTCCACTACTAAGTCTTAGAGACAGAGTTTAGTACATTTGGTGTGTTAAGCCAGATCTGTTTAGGGTTTATGTTACAAGTGTGCATATGTCGATAGTGTTGATTAAATTTTGGAATTATACTTATATGGAGGATTTTATTTTGTATCAAACCATTCATTATTGTGTTATTATGCTTAGGAGGGGTGTTACAGTTTTTGGTATTAGAGTATGGTTTTAGGAAGTTTAGTTTCATGTTGGAGTCTAGTACTCATAGTGAACCATAGAGTGTGTCGTTGAGTTAGTGTTAGTGTGTTGAGTATGTCTGCATGTTAACCGTTATATAATGATTATATTTGGTTCTTATATTGAGTTCAATGGCAGATAAGATATAGAACCTATTGATCAGCAAGATCAATTTCAAGAGAAACAAACTGTACAAAATAACCATATTGTTGCTCAAAATCAGCCAGACACTGGGGATAAGGTGTTATAGGCAATGGCACAATTTGTCGAGACACAAACAGATTCTCAGATAAGACAAGTACCACATGTTGAACCTATACATATGTAGTTCTTAAAATTCAATCCTCCTTATTTCTTTTGGTCTACTAAACCATTGGAAGTAGAAGAACGACTAAAAGAATTGAATCAAATTTTGATGTGATGAGAGTTACTACTGATGAGAAAATGATTTTGGCTCTATTTAAGCTGAATGGCGAGGCCAGACATTGGTGGGATGCTACTAAGATATTATTGACTACACCTCTATTGAATTCTCCACAACCATCTACTATGAAAGTTGTTACTTGGACTGAGTTTGTTGAATCTTTTAATGATCATTACTTCCCTATGGCATATCGATATGATCAAGAACAGTCTTTTATCCATAGGAAGCAAGGTCAAATGTCTATTTGTGACTTTGAGGCTCAGTTTATAGCATTGTCTCAATTTGCATCGGACTTGGTTAGGAAATAGGAGGCAAAATGTAAGAGATTTATAGATGGTTTGAATGCAGATATAAGGAGAAGAATCGAGCTACTAGACATAAAGCTCGTAGTTGTACTACTCAAAGGCCAAATAGATGTTTTCACTGCAATAAGCTTGGACATGTAACACAATATTGCCCATTGAGATCTAGTGCTACGTCTTCATCTCGTCTTGTGTCTAGTAGTCGGGTTATTTCACGAAGTCCTTAGAGTGGTAAAGGATCAACTACGGGATCGGGTGGATCGCACACTCAAGCTCGGGTATTTGCTATGACACATTAGAATGCTCAGACGACTCCCAATGTTGTTACAGGTATACTCTATAATTATGGTAAAGCTGCACATATATTGATAGATCTTGGTTCTACTCATTCGTATGTATCTTTATCATTTTCCATGCATTTAGATTGACCCATGGTAATATTAGATCACTGCTTAACTATATCTACTCCTATTAGGGATGTTGTGTGGGTAGATGTGATATATAGGGGTTATGTTACGTGTGGGCAATAAAGAGTTATATGTTAATTTAGTGCCTCTTGATATTTGTGATTTCGATATCATATTGGGTGTGGACTTGCTAGCATCATATCATGCATCTATTGACTGCTTTAAAAAGGAAGTGGTATTCCATATACTGAATGAGCCTAAATTCAAATTTTGTGGTGATCAAAATGTTAGTCCAGATTATCTTATTTCTGCATTGAAGGCAAGGAAGTTAACCATTAAGGGTAGTGCGGTTTTTTTAGCACATGTGATTGATATTTCGAAATCAGAAGTTAAATTATAGAATATTCTTGTGGTGCAAGAGTTTTCAGATATGTTTCTCGAAGAGTTACCAGGGATAGTACCAAATAGGGAAGTGGAGTTTTCTATTGAATTAATGACAAGGATTGCTCCTATATCTATATCACCATATCGAAAGGCTCTAGCTGAATTAAAAGAATTGAAGACTCTGATGCAAGATTTACTTGATCGGACATTATGAATTTCTAGTTATGTCTTTTGGTCTAACAAATGCCCTAACTATTTTTATGGATTTGATGAATAGGGTATTTTAGCCATATCTTGATAAATTTATTATTGTGTTTATTGATGATATTCTAATGTACTCTCATAGCAAGGAAGTTCACATTCATCATTTATGTATTGCATAGCAAACCTTATGAGAAAAGAGGTTGTTTGCTAAGCTAAGCAAATGTGAGTTTGGGTTGGATAATGTTGTTTTCTTGGGACATGTTATTTCTAGGGATGGTATTTGCGTTGATCAAAAAAAGTGGAAGTTGTGGTAATGTAGCAACGATCTACAACTGTTTCAGATGTTAAAAGTTTCTTGGGTTTGGCAGGGTATTATCGTTGGTTTATCTAGAATTTTTCATCACTTGTTATGCCATTGACTAGACTTACTTGGAAAGATGCAGAGTATGAATGGTCTAATGCATGTGAGTAGAGTTTTCAAGAATTGAAGGCTAAGTTGGTTTCAACTCCAGTATTGAGTATTCCTTCTGGCAGGGGGAGGTTTTGTAATCTACAGTGATGTATCAAACTAAGGATTAGGATGTGTACTAATGAAGTGTGGAAGATTATTGCTTATGTTTCAAGAAAGCTGAAGAACCATGAACGGAATTACCCTACTCACATTTAGAGTTAGTTGTAGTTATTTTTTCTTGGAAACTTTGGAGACATTACTTGTATGGCAAGGCTTGTGAGATTTTCACAAATCATAAAAAGTTTGAAATACTTATTCACACAGAAATATTTGAATTTGAGGCAACGATGATGGATAGAGTTAATTAAAGACTATGAATGCACTATACATTATCATCCTGGGCGAGCCAATGTTGTAGCGGACGCTTTAAGTCAAAAATCATCAAGTGCGTTGCCATGTATTCAATGTCTTCATGGTAGTGCTTTCACTGATTTGAGGTTGAGGGGGGGGGGGAAATGATTATTTTAGACACTGATGCTTTAATAGCACAATTTATAGTGAGACCACTGTTGATTGATTGTATATGGGAAATGCAACCTCAAGATCCATAGTTAGAGAAAATTAAAAGAGAAAATAAAGATGCCATCCGAACAAACTTTATTGTTAGTGATGATGGATTATTGTTATTTGGCACTCAACTTTGTGTACCAGATGATCAGGTCCTGAAAAAGGGAGATTTTAGAGGAGACACATAATTGACCTTATGTCATGCATCCCGGTACTACTAAGATGTATCGTGATCTTAGGGAACATTATTGGTGGATTGGAATGAAGAGGGAAGTAACTGAGTTTGTTGCTCGTTGTTTAATTTGTCAACAGGTAAAGGCAGAACATTAGTGACCTACATGTTTGTTACAACATCTTCCTATTTCTGAATGGAAATGGGAGCATATCACAATGGATTTTGTTGTTAGCCTTCCTCGTTCATAGAAATGCTTTGATTTTATTTGGGTGATTGTGGATAAATTGACTAAGTCAACACATTTTTTGCCTATTAAAGCTACATTTTTTGCCTATTCGAGTGATAGGTATACTAAGTTGTACGTTGATGAGATTATTCGATTACATGGTGCACCAGTGTCTATTATTGCTGATAGAAATCCTAGATTTACTTCTAGATTTTAACCGAGTTTACAGCAAGCTATGGATACTACTTTGAAATTCAATACAGTTTTTCATCCACAAACAGATGGGCAGTCTGAG
>BRYE01000016.1:16416997-16421997 GCA_030159115.1 Actinidia arguta var. hypoleuca | reverse complement strand
AAAATCCTAATTTTCAACTGGATGATAAATGACTTATTAGTCACCAAGGATATTTTTTGAATGAAATCTTTAAAAAAATGGAAATAAACAAAAATTCCAAACCAATAAATCTTAAAGATTTAAAAATGGAAGTTAATGATCTTAACTTAGAGATCAAGAAAATTAAGGAGTATAATGCTAGTCAGGATAGAAAGATTATTAATTTTCAATTCCAATTAGCTTCTATGTCATAGATTATGAAAGGTAATGAGCTTATTTTGGAAGACTCATTAAAAGATAAAGAAAAAGAAAAAGAAGAAGAATTTCTTCTTGAAAATATTGAGGATAATCTTAACTTATTAATCATTAATAAGGTTACTTATCAAAAATTGTATATTAGAATCAATTTAGTTGTTCAAAATGAATTTATCATTGAAAATTCTATTGCATTAGTTGATAGTGGTGCAGCTATGAACTGTATACAGGAAGGATTAGTTCTAACTCAATATTTTGAGAAAATTATCCAGACTCTATCTAATGCTAATGGTAGAAATATAAAAATTAAATATAAATTAAATAATGTACAAATTTGCAAAGATGGTATATGTATATCTACTACTACTTTTTTTATTAATGAAAGATTTATCTTCACTGTAGTTAATATTAGGTACTCTATTCTTATTTATAATTATGCCTTTTAATGTTGATTCTACTGGCATAGATGCTACTGTTCAGAATCATAATATTATATTTAAATTCATTATGCAACCTGATCATAAACTTATAAATAAGTTACAAGATCAAACATTTTTGAAAGAAAAATAATTAAATTTCTTACAATTTTTTTTATTATGTCCATTAAGGAACAATTACAGAATATTTTTGTTAAAAATAAAATTAACATTTTATTACATCAATTTCATAATAAAGTTTGTAGTGATATCCCTAATATTTTATGGGATAGAAAGAAACATATTGTTTCTCATCCATATGAATCTGATTTTGATGACAGGATGATCCCACCAAGGTAAGACCTGCACAAATAAAAAATAATTATTTAGATCTTTGTCAAAAAGAAATTTAGATATTATTGGATAAAAATCTTATTAGAAAAACTACTTGTCCTTGGAGTTGTACAACTTTTTTATGTAAATAAAAATGTAGAGAAGGAATGAGGAGTTCCTACGCTTGCAATAAACTACAAACCATTAAATTCTGTTTTAAAATGGATTCGATATTCGATTCCAAATAAAAAGATCTTTTAGATAGATTAAACTCTGCTTTTATATTTTTAAAATTTGATTTAAAATCTGGATATTTGTAGATTCAAATTGAAGAACCAGATATATATAAAACAGTTTTTGTTGTACCATTTTGTCATTATGAATAGAACGTAATGCCCTTTGATTTAAAAAATGCCCCATCTGAGTTTCAGAATATTATGAATGATATATTTTATCCATATTCTGATTTCTCAATTGTATATATTGATGATGTGTTGATATTTTCAAATAATATTGATCAACACTTCAAACATCTAAAAAGTTTAAAAGATATTATTAAAAGAAATGATTTGGTATTATCATCCCCCAAAATAAAATTATTTCAAACAACTGTCAGATTGTTGGGACATAATATCAATCAAGGAAAAATAGTTCCTATTGATAGAAGTATAGAATTTGCTTCTAAATTTTCTGATGAAATAAGGGATAAAACCCAATTTCAAAAATTTTTGAGAAGTTTAAATTATATTTCTGATTATTATCCTAATCTTGCATAGGATGCAACAATCTTATATTCAAGATTGAAAAAAGAACCATCTCCATGGACGACAGAGCATAACAAGATTGTTCAAAAAATTAAGTTAAAACTTAAACAGTTTCCTTGCTTATCTCTACCAAAAACTAATTGAAAGAAGATTGTTGAAACTGATGCTTCTAACATTGGTTATGGAGGAATTTTGAAACAAATTAATCCTGAATCTAAAAAGGAAGAGCTTATATGCTTTAACTCAGGAATGTGAAAATCCGCACAGATAAATTATTCTATTGTTAAAAAAGAGATGCTATCTATGGTAAAATGCATTTCAAAATTTCAAGGTGATTTATTAAATCAGACTTTTATTTAAGAGTTGATTGTTCTTATGTTAAACAGATTTTGAAAAAAGATTTTTAAAAACCTTGCCTCAAAATTAATATTTGCAAGATGGCAAGAAGAATTATTTTCTTTTGATTTTGAAATTGATTATATTCAAGGAGAATCTAATTCCCTCCCTGACTTTCTTACCAGGGAGTTTTTTCAAGGATCATCATGATTTGTGATCAAATATTATAAAATTAAATAAGATTTTAAAAGAAATAGAAACTCTGGAACAACGATCTTTATATCTTCAACAAGTTGTCAGAGATTTCACTACTCCTGATCAAGGATATTTTTTAGAATATTATTCTGAAATTTATGATATTTGTGATTTTTTTTTAAATTTAAGGCTTAAAGCCAGTAAGTTGTATAATACAACTACTTAAATATATTTTTATGATCAGTAATAAAAATATAAATAAGATGAATATTATTATCCTTAAAGAAATTAATATTTTGGAACAAAGACAGATATATCTGCTTTCTTCTAAATATTTGTCCATTTTTTATGGTAGTTATCAATCTGAAGTTATTCTAAATAATATTAAAATTTCAAAATTAAAGCTTAAAGCTAGAAAATTATATTTTACATATAAATGATTTATTTTCAATGATCACTGAAATTGATAGAAAGAAAATACATAAAATATTAAAAAAAATTGAATATCTTCATAATGAACATGATTAGTTAATGTATACTGATATTGACTATGATGGTCAACCATTTTATAAATGGGATAACCTTTCCAGAATATTTATAAAAATTTACAACCTTAAACAATAGGTTACGCGAATACATATTAAGTATGATAAGTGATAAAAATAAAAAAATTATCAATAAGTTATTATCTCAGATTTCTTATTTGGAAAATGAAATTAATTCTCTTTGTCATATTGACTTACAGAATAACATGGAAGGAGATTTTCTTATAGATAAGATTTATCTATTAACTATTCAGAAAAACAATCTTATATTAAAGATTGAAAAATTGCATATTCAGCAATCTTAAACATATTGCTTTTATGAAAATTTTGCAGATGGCATCATCCTCTCATAATAGAGGAGGTAGAGGAGGAAGGGGTAATTCCCCTAGAGGATGAGGTCCTGGTGGAAGAATATTATCTTCTCAAATATCTATTGATAATGAAGGTTTCACTATGGTGACCAAAAACAAAAGGGGTGGTTATATTGGATCATCCTCTTCTTCTTCTCAGAAGCAAAAACAGAAAGAAGATATTTCTTTTACACAAACATTGGCCAATATTGTGGCTAAGAATGATAATTCGGACTATGTGTCAAAAAATATTCCCTTTTATATTTGCTATATTGAGCAAGAAGACTTTCATCTATTAGATGATCCTTGGGCAATCAGAGCTAAATATTTTGCTCCTTTTCAAGCCACGTCATATGCTGACAAACTTAGAATATATTATTAAGCGGTTATGAACCAGACAAACAGTATGGATATTAACCATACCAGAAAAATTTATTGATGCATCTAGTATGATATTCTATTCTAAATGCATCATCAAGAAGATTATTAAATCAGATTCTTGGGGTTTTGATCTTTCAAGCTCTAAAGTTATCAATATTAATAATTCTGCCCATAGATATAACTATTAGGATTACCAGAAAGAATTTTATGATGTTTTCTTATATCAAAACAAGAAAGGAAAACATACATGGTTTATTAAACTATGTCAAAAGGATAATTCTTGCTGGAGGCATTCTTTCATGGTTTTATGATTGGTGGCTCATATATGGGTCTATTCTGAATATTTTGCCATCCAATATTTTATAATCATAATATGATATTATTCTTTATTGAATTTGGTATCCCATGGATATGAAAATGGAATTTTACTATTAAAAATAACTCTGGGGTAGATATTCCTACACTTTAGAGGATTTTCTGGGTCAGATGGTGGAATAATTTTCCCAAGAAAAATATTGAAAATCTATATTCTCAGATCAATAATAAAGCTGATGGATATTTCTCCCAATACCAAATTAATAACAAAGAAGTATCGTGCTTCTTGTCAAAATCTTCCATTAGTCCTTTTGAATTATTAAAGGACCATATTAAATTGGATAATCTAAACATATCAGAATGTGATATGATGAAGAAATGTATGAAATTCTTTAAAGACCAGTTTTCCCAGTCTTCCACTTCAAAATACACTTCTATGGAATCTTTAAAGGATGATGAAGAAAGCATATTAGTAGGAGAATGTCAAGTTGAAGAAGACCTTGAAGAAGAAGATATTCATTTTTTGAAATGGATATACATGATTTACAAGAGAGGCAACTTATTGAGTTTTGGACCACTCTAACAGAAGACAAAAGATATCGTCCAAAGGATAGGCCCTGAGTGAGTCAACAACATCCATCTATTTGGCGTTTTCTAATCATTGTACTGTTTTCTTTTTTATATTTCAAAAAGAAAATAGTTAAAGTTTGTTAGTGGACATTATTATGCCTGCCACTTGTTTGTAAAGAGGATATATTTTCTTAATAAAAGTGACTGTCTTCTCTTGTTATAAGGCAGAACAAGTTTAGCTCTCTCTCTTTGTAATCTTCATTCTCTAAATAAAAGTTTTAGTTTTTGTACTTCTGCAACACTTTTGATAATTTGGTATCAGAGCCAAAGTAGGATCACCTCCATGATCGGCGGCTAACAATATTTTGTTAGCAAATATCAGGTATCTTCTGAGTTAATTATGTCTCCTTTTTAGTTATTTTGTATAATTATATTATGTTTAATATCTTTATATTTAATATATAAGCATAGTAAAAATCATCTAGATAGATATTATGTTGATATTGGGGTACATAAAATAAATTATCATGAACATTATATGTAGATAATCCCCTGTAATGG
>BRYE01000016.1:16396997-16399497 GCA_030159115.1 Actinidia arguta var. hypoleuca | reverse complement strand
ACAGCGGCACTAAACAGATTTATAAGTAAGTCCTTAGACAAATGTCATCCATTTTTTAAACTTCTTCTTAAGAACGTAACATTCTCATGGAATAAGGAATGCGAACTCGCACTCCAAGAGTTCAAAAAATATTTGACCAAACCCCCGCTTCTTTTCACTCCGAACGAGGGAGAGTTGTTTTACGTTTACCTCGCCGTCTCTGAACACGCCGTTAGCTCGGTGTTGTTAAGGGAGGTAGACGGAGAATAGCGCCCGATCTACTTTGTTAGCAAGACGTTTACGGATTGCCAAACAAGGTACTTGTCACTGGAGAATCTCACTTTACCCTGGTCTTAACCTCGCAGAAATTCATGCATTACTTCCAAGCGCACCCCATAGCTGTATACACTGAATTTTCGTTGAAAAATATTTTGTCAAAAGTTGACTTGTCAGATTGACTTTCAAAATTGGCCATCGAGCTCGAACAGTCAGATATAAAGTTTTTGTCTAGAGCAGCAATTAAAGCACAGGTTCTTGCCGATTTAATGGCATAATTCTCACCCTGAGTCGTGAGTCCAAAACAAGGTTGCCTTGTGTCTGCACACAGAGGAGAGGAGAATTCAAGGGCATAATCTTTCAGAAACCCAATGCAAATTTGGGGGTCCCGAGGTTGTTCAAGAACCACCCTAGACTTTTGAAACAACTGCCGTTGGGGAGACAATTGAAGGTCCAGAGGTTATAGCAGAACCACCTCAGATCTACCCCAATTCGGCTTGGAAAATGTTCGTTGACGGGGCTAAGAACAGTTTGGGAGCAAGCATGAGAATAATATTAAAAAGCCCAAAAGGATCAATATTTGAACAATGACTCAGATTGAATTTCCCAACAATGAACAACGAAGCTGAGTACAAAGCCTTCATTGCAGGACTCTGATCCGCCAACAAGCTAAAGGTTCCTAAGCTCCACATATTCAGTGATTCAAAACTGGAGGTCAACCACGTCACGAAAAAATTTGAAGTTCGTAGAGGCAAGATGGCGAAATACTTAGTAATGGCAAAGAATCTCCTCGTTGAATTCAGAGCAACGAAAATCGAACAGGTGGGGTAGGACTTAAATTCACATACAGATGCACTGGCAAGCTTGGCATCAATTATTGAAGGTGAAATAGAACGAACCATTGTAGTCGACGTAATCCCAGTACCCAGTCTCGAGACACCACAGGAACTCGTCTTGGTCAATACCGAGCTGGGCTCGAGTTGGATGGACCCGATCGTAAACTTCATACGACATCAAAAATTGCTTGAAGACAAGAAAGAAATGCACAAGGTTAGGGTGAAGGCAGCGTAGTTCTGGATCTCTCCATTTGGAGACTTGTACAAAAGATCTTATCTAGGTCCATACTTGTTGTGCATTCACCCGAGCTTAATTGAGGACGTGCTTTTCGAAATCCACGAAGGAATGTGCGGACTACACTCAGGGGGAAGATCATTGGTTCACCGAGCTCTCACGCAGGGATATTGGTGGCCTTACATGCAAAAAAAGGCTCAAGTGTACATCTGCAAGTGTACCAAGTGCTAGCTTTTCTCCCCCGTAATTCACTAGCCAGTAAGGGACTTGACCCCTCTCACTAATCCATGGCCCTTTGCCTAATGGGGAATGGATATCGTGGGGTCTTGCCCCAAGCTCCGAAGAATAAGAAATTTTTGCTAGTAGCAACTCACTATTTCACGAAGTGGGTGGAAGCCGAGCCACTGGCCCAAATTAGGGAGATGGATGTGATCAGATTCATCAGAAGAAATATTTTGTCCAGGTTCGGCATCTCCAGAGCATTCATATCAGATAACGAAATCCAATTCATCAGTTAAAAAGTTAAAGACTTATTGGAGCAGCTAAAGATTGAATTCTACAACTCAACACTGAGCTACCTTCAGTGCAACGGACAGACTGAGGCCACCAACAAGACAATCATGAACGGGATCAAGAAGAGGGTTGAGAAAGCCAAGGGAAAGTGGGTCGAGGAACTGCCAAACGTTTTGTGGACTTATCGGATCACACCGAGGAAGGCAACGAACGAAACGCCTTACTATCTGGCTTTTGGATTCGAAGTTGTAATTCCGCTAGAGGTTGGTTTTCCCACAATACGAACCGAAGCATACGACGCTAGTCACAATGAAAAAGGCTTAGGTCGGGATAACATCATGGACGAAAGAAAAGAAAACGCGTGCATACAGATGGTTGACTACCCGAAGCAGCTAGCCAAGACATACAACCAGAGGGTTCAACACAAAGAGTTTTCAGTTGGTGACCTCGTTTTGGGAAAGGTTGTTGGAAATACCAAGGACTCGATAGACGGAAAGCTCGGCCCAAACTGGGAAGGGCCCTACAAGATAGTCAAGTTAGCCGGCAAGGGCGCTTACTACCTTGAAGACTCATAAGGCAAAAAATTTCAAAGAACTTAGAATTCCAATAACTTGAAAAAATATTACCACTGAAAATGTAATTTTCTCTATTGAACTGAAGC
>BRYE01000016.1:16376997-16379497 GCA_030159115.1 Actinidia arguta var. hypoleuca | reverse complement strand
CTAAAGGCTAAGAGCATATGTTATGCAAGTTACATATGTCCATTTATGAATTTAAGCAAGCCTCCCGAAATTGAAACATTCCTTTTTATCAAGCGATTAAATCTTTTAGTTTTGATCAAAATACGGATGAACTATGTGTATATAAAAAGTGCGAGCAAAGCATGGTGATACTTTTAATTTTATACGTAGATAATATTCTACTCATTGGAAATGATGTAGAGGCGTTATCTACTGTAAAAATCTAGTTGAGAAATTATTTTGATATGAAGGACTTGGGAGAAACAAGTTATATTTTAGGGATTAAGTTTTTGCGGGATCGCGAGAATAAAATATTAGGCTTATCTCAAGTTGCATATATAGATAAGAATTTGGTCAAGTTTGCAATGCATAATTCCAAGAAAGGGTTATTACCTTTCAAGCATGGAGTTCCTATATATAAGGAATAGTGTCCAAAGACTTTTGAGGATAAGAAACGCATGAAGGCAATCCCTTATTCTTCAGCAGTTGGAAGCCTAATGTATGACATGCTTCACACTAGACTAGATATTTGTTATGCAGTGAGCATGGTCAACAAATATGAATCGAATCCTGGACTAGAATATTGGACCGCGGTGAAATATATTTTCAAGTATTTGAGAAGGACTAGAGATTATATGTTAACCTACGGAGGTTTTGATTTAATTCTAGTCGGTTACATAAATTCGAATTTCATGTCAGACATGAATTTTAGACAGTCAACTTCCAGACATGTGTTCACTTTTGGGGGAGAAACTGTTAGCTGGAGGAGTATAAAACAACAGAGTACTGCTTACTCAACAACTGAAGTAAAGTATGTAGCAGCTACCGAAGCTGGCTTAAAAAGTTCCCTTCAATTAGTATCAAAGTCACGCCATATTAATCCATCAATGTCAATGATAATAATTTTATTATTAGTATTCTCGCACTATTCATAAATTATTAAATTAATAATAGTTGTTGTACACATATGTTAATTGTATCAAGTTATATTAGCGGTTGAGATTTCATAATTTAATGTATAGAACCAAGGATCAATTATATTTTTTTTAGATCTTAAAAAGAAGTTTTGATGTGTTATAGGTCAATAATGATTAAATCTAAATATTTTTATAATATACCTATTTTTTTTTAGTTGTATATTAGCATACATGTGATTTCATATTGATAAATGATGATGATATGTACTCTATCTCTCATGATTAACTATTAAAAATTTGTAAAGGGTAATGGACTTGAATTTTCCACTATAGGGCAAGTTTTATTGATTTTGTTAAATTTTATTATTTTTAGATCATCATGTAAGCCCACATATGTGGTTATAGGTCTTATTGTAATATTCATCGAAGACCGTAAATCTAATGAAGACATGGTGAATTCCTAAATGGTGCATGAAGTTGAACTATGGAAGACATTCTAGATTGAATAAGTTTTTTAGTTTCCTTCTAGGCTATAGGAAAGAAACTAAATGATCCAAAATCAAAAGGAAAGTATTTTCACTATGGGGTTGAGGGTCATTGAAAGAGGTATTGTCCAAACTACCTGACTCAGAAGTCACAAAACTTGTCACTTAAAGGAAAGGCTTCTTCTATTAATCCAATGTATCTTTGACATTTAAGACTTTGTCATATTAATATATAAAGAATTGATAGATTGGTTAAAGAAGGCCCTTTGTCCTTTTTGACTATTCAACCCTTATTTGGGTATACATCATGTTTAGAAGAAAAAATGATCAAAAGGCCCTTTTCAACAAATGGTTGTCGATCCAAATGTGTATTAAAGTTAATTCATACAAATGTGTGTAGACCCCTAAATATTAGGGGCATAGGGGGCTTTGAGTACTTCATTACTTTTATTAATGATTACTCAAGGTATGATTATGTTTATCTATTGCTCTATAAGTCCGAAGCATTTAAAAAGTTCAAAAATTTTGGGATTGAAGCAGAGAAGCAACTAGATAAGAATAGAAAATCACTTTGATCAGATCGAGGTGGCGAGTACCTCTCTGGTGATTTTAATAAGTATTTGTTGGATAATGAGATATTATCTCAATTGTCAGCACCAAGTATGCCTTAGTAGAATGATCTAGCTGAAAGAATAAACCGAACTCTTTTAGATATGGTGAGGTCCATGATAAGTAATTTTGATCTACAAAAGTTACTATGGGGATCTGCTTTAGAAACAACGGCTTATATTCTAACCAAAGTTCCAACTAAGTCTGTCCCTAACAGTCTTGTAGAGTTGTGGGCTAGGCACAAACCTAGGTTACAACACTACAAAATATGAGGGTGTCCGGCGTATGTACTTAAAGGAAAGACCAGGAGGTGGAAACTAAGTTAGAATTATGCTATTTTGTGGGATATTCTAAAAGAACTAAAGGCTGATTATTTTATGATCCCAGAGAATAGATAGTATTAGTGAACACTAATGCTGTTTTTTTTTAGGACGATAATATTATGGACCAGAATCCTAACGATAGATTTGA
>BRYE01000016.1:16366997-16374497 GCA_030159115.1 Actinidia arguta var. hypoleuca | reverse complement strand
TTGTAATTGATATTACTATCCTCCTAATCAAATAGATAACATTAACTTCCCTATGGAGGCGTGTTATTTATGTTTATGTATAATTTATTTATGATTATGGGATGACATTTAATCCACTTGCAATCATCCTAAATCAAAATAAGTTGACTGAACCGAATTATGTGTACTGGAAAAGAAATCTAAACATTGCACTCACAACTGAAGGAAACGAATATGTTTTAACTGAGGATCATCATGATCTTTCCGCTGCCAATACATCTAGAGTGGATTTAGAAAGATATAACAAATGGGTTAAGGGCAAGAGTAGTTCTAAAATGTCCGAAAGGAGCAATTTTCGAGCAATTCCTCAAGCTGAATTTTCCCACAACAAATAACGAGGCCAAATACAAAGTTTTCATTGTGAGACTTTAGTCTACCAGCAAAGTAAAGGTTCCCAAGCTCTATATTTTCAGTGACTCAAAACTGATAGTCAATTAAGTCACAAGGAAATTTGAAGCTCGGGGAGCCAAGATGGCTAAGTACTTGGCAATAGCGAAAACCTTCCTCACCGAATTTAATGCAGTCAAAATAAAGTATGTGGGGAGGAACTTAAATTCACATGCAGACGCACTGGTAGGTTTGGCATTAGTTTTTTAGGGAGAAATAGTTTGAACCAACGTAGTCTATTTGATCTTAGCCCCCAATCACAACGCCTTAGGAATCTATCCTAATCGACACTGAGTTGGGGCTGAGCTGGATGGACCCAATTGTAAATTTTCTACAACATGATAAGCTGTCAAAAGACAAGAAAGAGGCACACAAACTCCGAATAAAAGTAACACGATTCTGAATATCCCCCACGGGAGACTTGTACAAAAGATCATAATTTGGGCCCTACTTACTGTGCGTCCACCCAAGACTAGTCAAAAGATGTGCTCTTTGAAATCCACGAAGGTATTTACAGACTAAACTTTAGGGGAAGATCAT
The DNA here is from genome assembly GCA_030159115.1 of Actinidia arguta var. hypoleuca. Taxonomy (NCBI): domain Eukaryota; kingdom Viridiplantae; phylum Streptophyta; class Magnoliopsida; order Ericales; family Actinidiaceae; genus Actinidia; species Actinidia arguta. The sequence continues at coordinate 16,373,531 of BRYE01000016.1, read as the reverse complement.
TGGCTCATCGAGCTTTGACTCAGGGATATTAATGGTCATTCATGCAGAAAGCCCCCCCCCCCCCCAAGTGAATGTCCAAAATTATACGAAATGCCAACTATTCTCCTCCATAATTGATCAGCTAACAAGGGACTTGACCTCTCTCACTAGTCTATGGCCATTTGCCTAATGAGGAATGGACATCGTGGGGTTCTGCCTCGAGCTCCGAGGAACAAAAAAATTCTATTAGTAGTAACAGATTATTTCATGAAATGGGTGGAGGCTGAACCATTAGCCCAATTTAGGGAGATATACGCAATCAGATTCATCTGTAGAAACATTCTTTCCATATTTGGCATCCCCCAGGCATTCATATCAGACAATGGAACTCAGTTCGTAGGACAAAAAGTCAAGGACTTGTTGAGGCAAATGAAGATCGAGTTCTACAACTCAACACTAAGCTACCCAGAGTGCAACGGACAAGCCGAGACCACCAACCAAACAATCATGACTGGAATCAAGAAGAGGCTTAAAAAAGCCGAAGGTAAATTGGTCAAGGAATTGCTAAACGTTTTGTGGGCCTATCAGACAACATTGCGGAAAGCAACAAACGAAACACCTTATGCTTTGGCTTTTGGATTCGAAGCTATAATCCTGCTGAAGGTTGGTTTGCCCATAATACGAACCGAAACATATGATGGCATCCATAATGTACAAGTCTTAGCTCAGGACCTTGACGTTGCTGATGAACGTAGAGAAAATGCGCTAATATGAATGGTAGACTACCAGAAGCAGTTAGCTAAGATGTATAATCAGAAAGTCCAACACAGACTATTTTCAGTTGGAGATCTTATTTTGAGAAAAGTTGTTAGAAATACCAAGGACCCAGCAGACGGGAAGCTCGGTCCAAATTGGGAAGGATCATACAAGATAACTAAACTCGATAGCAAGGGCGCTTACTACCTCGAAGACCTTGAGGGCAAACAAGTCCCAAGACTTTAGAATTCCTACGACTTGAAGAAGTACTATCAGTAAAGTGTAACTCTCTTAACCGAGCTTGTATGTATATCAATTACAATTATAAGTGTTTTCCATTATTATCAAAATCAAATATTTTTCCTCTTACACAAAAATAACTTAGTTTGAACTTTTTGAAAAGAACCCCTATCTCGGTCAAAAGAAAGTACAACATCCCTTTCTAAAAAGATTTACGTTGGATAAACTCCCCATTTGCCTAAGAACTAGCTAAGGAGGTCCTAAAGACACCAAGCTAACTAAATCATAAGCTTGAGTTCTTGAAACAACGTAACTAATCACTAAAATACTTAATCATGAGTTTGATATGTCTTAAAAAATGCGAGGCTAATCCATATAACTACTCATGCATGGGCTTGAGCATTACGAGGCAGGGTCAAAGAAAAGCAACATTTACGCTATAAACATGCAAAAAATAGTAGGTTTTTGCTAAGGCATGACCAAAACTTATCTGAATGAGCTGCGACAAGGGCATCCGAGTCAATGACTTGGTCGGGCAGCTACAACATTTAGGAAGAGTTTGCCGAACTTTATGAAAATTCCAAACTCTATCCCATGAGGCTTGTCTAAGTATACTTAACAAATATTTAAGGAAGAGTTAGCTAAACTTTATGCGAATTCCGAACTCTGTCCCATGTAGCTTGTCTAAGTATACTTAGCAAAGGAAAAAATTACCCAAACTCTGTGCGAGTTCCGAACTCTATCCCACGAAACTTGTCTAAATATACTTAGCAAATATTTAGGGAAGAGTTAGCCGAACTCTACGCGAGTTCCGAACTCTATCCCATGAGGCTTGTCTAAGTATACTTAATAAATATTTAAGGAAGAGTTAGCCAAACTCTATACGAATTTCGAACTCTGTCTCGTGAAACTTGTCTAAGTATACTTCACAAATATTTAGAGAAAAGTTAGCCGAACTCTATGCCATGAGGCTTGTCTAAGTATACTTAACAAATATTTAGGGAAAAGTTAGCCGAACTCTATGCGAGTTCTGAATTCTATCCCACAAAGCTTGTCTAAGTATATTTAGCAAACATAAGAAGAGCTGGTTGAACTTTATTCGAGTTCTGAACTCTGTCCCATGAAGCTTGTTTAAGTATACTTAGCAGATACGTGGAAAAAGTTAGCCGAACTCTACGTGTGTTCCAAGATCAGTCCTGCAAATCTCGCATACAGTTAGTAGATATTAGGGGAGGTAGCCAAACTCTACGCATGCTCGGTCCCCCCGAGATGTATATATAACAAAAACATGCAAGAATAATAAATTCTTATGCAAAACGGACAACAAAAGGAAAATGTATCTTATACCAACTTCAAAAGACAGTTCAATACAAAAGATCTTAAATAAAAGTTTATACAATGGGAGAAGCATCAGCATCCAAAATGCCATCGATTGCCATGCTAGTCTCTGTCGCATCCAAATCGATATTGCCGCCCACCTCGACAGATTTCTCCAGATCCTCATTTGTCAGCTCCTTCAGGTATTCCTTTTCATCAAAACCAAGCAGCACGAGCGGTGAATAAGGCGGGGGAGGGTCCAGATGCTTCACCTCAGGTGCAGCCTTGCTCCATGCGGGGTGGTCCGCAGGAATGCTGAGTTCCTTCAAACAAGCTAGCCAACCTTCTTGATAAATGCCTGGGCGAAACTCGGCTAGCTGCTTGTTGTCTTCGCTCTAGAAGTGAATTCTTTACCGCAAGTGTACGGGTCGCGAAGTAATAATAAACTCAAAGTACGAGTATCGATCCCACGAGGAGCAGTGCCAAGGTGAACGCAAAACAACTAAAAATACTACGATGCAATCCTAATGTAATTCTAGCTAATGCTTCAAAAAGAGAAAAATAAAAATCATGTATTGGGGTTGATTGATTAAACTGAATCTAAATTATAAAAGCAATAAAAACTTATTTGAAATTTATATTAAAAACGACTCAGAATCAATTGATCCAACCAATTGAGTTTCTTGGAATTCCAATAGAGGCTTAGTATAACTCAAATCCTTCGACTACATCGTAAGTCTCGGATTCGGAAGATTTAGAATTTAAATACACTTGTTCTTACAAACTTCAATTTCTAAAATAAATCTGGTTGTTTTAATCATGGTCGTGCATCATCGATTCGCGCAGCACATATACTGAACCCAACGCACGCATAAACGTTACAAGGCAACGTATATATTGAATTAGCAATTCACGCATATGTGTTACCAAACATAATAGGATGTCCAAGTTTTCTAAAGTATTTAAAACAAAGAAGAAGAAGAATAAAAATCAGAAAGATCTAACGGTGGATAGTATTTTACCTCCATTGTTCATCCTCGATCCCCGATCGATCTTTACAATCGATCTCGAGTTGAGAAAATTAGTCAAGCATAGCTATGAAAAATAAATAACTAAATATGAAAAATATTCTGAAATATGAATACTGATATGAAAGTTTAAAAATTAAAGAACGTAAATTAATGCTAAAAAAATTATAGAACAACGCGCGTAATTGAATGAAAACCGTAAATTTAATTAATGAAATGTAAATTAAATATAATCAATTACAAGACTATTGAAAACTATAAAAAACTAATCTAGGAGGCTGTAAAAAATCCTAAAAAATAATGTATATCGTTCATAAAACCGTAAGAAAGTATATATAGCCTACACAATTTGAGTCCTAGCGGAATTAGGATTCCTGCCTAGTTTTCTTCTTAGAGTTCGAACCCTCAACATGCCTTGTAAACTATAGTTCGAACTCTAAGTACAAATTCTGAGATTTTTCTTTTGTAGTTCGAACTCTGTTTTGTTCTTCATTTTAGGGTTCGAACCCTAAGACAAAACTTTCATCCGTCTATTCCAGCTCGATTTTGACCACTTTAAAGATCGATTTAGACAATACTTATTAGAGGTAAAGTCTTATTTCTAACGCATCAAAAATCAGATCAATCGGACATTGTAGTAAAAAGTTATGACCAATGGAGGCGTATATACTGAATCAGCAATTCACGCATATGTGTTACGAAACATAATAGGACGCCCAAGTTTTCTAAAGTATTTAGAACAAAGAAGAAGAAGAATAAAAATCAGAAAGATCTAACGGTGGATAGTCTTTTACCTCCATTGTTCATCCTCGATCCCCAATCGATCTTCACAATCGATCTCGAGTTGGGAAAATTAGCCAAGCATGGCTATGAAAACTAAATAACTAAATATGAAAAATATTCTGAAATATGAATACTGATATGAAAGATTAAAAATTAAAGAACGTAAATTAATGCTAAAAAAATTATAGAACAACGCGCGTAATTGAATGAAAATCGTAAATCTAATTGATGAAATGTAAATTAAATGTAATCAATTACATGACTATTGAAAACTATAAAAAAGTAATCTAAGAGGCTGTAAAAAATCCTAAAAAGTAATGTATATCGTTCATAAAACCGTAAGAAAGTATATATAGCCTACACAATTTGAGTCCTAGCGGAATTAGGATTCCTGCCTAGTTTTCTTCTTAGAGTTAGAACCCTCAACATGCCTTGTAAACCATAGTTCGAACTCTAAGTACAAATTCTGAGATTTTTCTTCTGTAGTTCGAACTCTGTTTTGTTCTTTATTTTAGGGTTCGAACCCTAAGACAAAATTTTCATCCGTCTATTTCAGCTCGATTTTGACCACTTTAGAGATCGATTTAGACAATACTTATTAGAGGTAAAGTCTTATTTCTAACGCATCAAAAATCAGATCAATCGGACATTGGAGTAAAAAGTTATGACCAATGGAGGCGTATATACTGAATCAGCAATTCACGCATATGTGTTACGAAACATAATAGGACGCCCAAGTTTTCTAAAGTATTTAGAACAAAGAAGAAGAAGAATAAAAATCAGAAAGATCTAACGGTGGATAGTCTTTTACCTCCATTGTTCATCCTCGATCCCCAATCGATCTTCACAATCGATCTCGAGTTGGGAAAATTAGCCAAGCATGGCTATGAAAACTAAATAACTAAATATGAAAAATATTCTGAAATATGAATACTGATATGAAAGATTAAAAATTAAAGAACGTAAATTATTGCTAAAAAAATTATTGAACAACGCACGTAATTGAATGAAAACCATAAATCTAATTGATGAAATGTAAATTAAATGTAATCAATTACATGACTATTGAAAACTATAAAAAACTAATCTAGGAGGCTGTAAAAAACCCTAAAAAATAATGTATATCGTTCATAAAACCGTAAGAAAGTATATATAGCCTACACAATTTGAGTCCTAGCGGAATTAGGATTCCTGCCTAGTTTTCTTCTTAGAGTTCGAACCCTCAACATGCCTTGTAAACCATAGTTCGAACTCTAAGTACAAATTCTGAGATTTTTCTTCTGTAGTTCGAACTCTGTTTTGTTCTTCATTTTAGGGTTCGAACCCTAAGACAAAACTTTCATCTGTCTATTCCAGCTCGATTTTGACCACTTTAGAGATCGATTTAGACAATACTTATTAGAGGTAAAGTCTTATTTCTAACGCATCAAAAATCAGATCAATCGGACATTGTAGTAAAAAGTTATGACCAATGGAGGCGTATATACTGAATCAGCAATTCACGCATATGTGTTACGAAACATAATAGGACGCCCAAGTTTTCTAAAGTATTTAGAACAAAGAAGAAGAAGAAGAATAAAAATCAGAAAGATCTAACGGTGGATAGTATTTTACCTCCATTGTTCATCCTTGATCCCCAATCGATCTTCACAATCGATCTCGAGTTGGGAAAATTAGCCAAGCATGGCTATGAAAAATAAATAACTAAATATGAAAAATATTCTGAAATATGAATACTGATATGAAAGATTAAAAATTAAAGAACGTAAATTAATGCTAAAAAAATTATTGAACAACGCGCGTAATTGAATGAAAACCGTAAATCTAATTGATGAAATATAAATTAAATGTAATCAATTACAAGACTATTGAAAACTATAAAAAACTAATCTAGGAGGCTGTAAAAAACCTTAAACAATAATGTATATCGTTCACAAAACCGTAAGAAAGTATATATAGGCTACACAATTTGAGTCCTAGCGGGATTAGGATTCCTGCCTAGTTTTTCTTCTTAGAGTTCGAACCCTCAACATGCCTTGTAAACCATAGTTCGACTCTAAGTACAATTTCTGAGATTTTTCTTCTGTAGTTCAAACTCTGTTTTGTTCTTCATTTTAGGGTTTGAACCCTAAGACAAAACTTTCATCCGTCTATTCCAGCTCGATTTTGACCACTTTAGAGATCGATTTAGACAGTACTTATTAGAGGTAAAGTCTTATTTCTAACGCATCAAAAATCAAATTAATTGGACATTGGAGTAAAAAGTTATGACCAAAATACCGGGACAAGTTTCTCAGCAAAATCTTCTAGAGTTCAAACGCTGATTCCTTTGTATTTTTAGAGTTCGAACGCCAAGTGCAATTTCTAGATTTTTCTTCTTAGCGTTGGAACACTGGTTTGTGCCTATTTTTGGAGTTCGAACTCTAAAGCC
>BRYE01000016.1:16346997-16349497 GCA_030159115.1 Actinidia arguta var. hypoleuca | reverse complement strand
CCATGGCGAGATTGGCGATATCGTTGGGTAGCATTACCGCCCGAGCAAGGCTGGTGTCATGGTCCTTAACGGAGTCAGCCATCATTACCAGCTTTCCGAGCTCAGCAATAAAGAAGTCAGGCTTCCACAGCTCAACCTGCTTAGTAGGGAAAAAAGTGAAGTCCGAGCTTGTTCTCCCCTTGTTCTTCCCTCGCTTCGAAGGGCCTCCTGCCAACATCTTCCCCCTACGTTTGCTAAGAAGTGTGGCCTCAAACAAGCTCGGCTCAACCTCACGAGGAGTAGTGATGGCCAATACTGGTGAAAGAGCTGGGGGAGGGGTTCTGGAACGGTTGGAAGATCCGACACTATAGAAGGATCAGCCAATGCTTATGCCTTCTTCTGCCCAAGTGTCCTAAACTTTGGGTCCATATTTACTTCGCTCGAGTGTCACGTCCCGGATAAAACAAGATCCGACCACGTAAGAAAACACTCCAAATAAAGAAAAGTCAACTAAAACTATATGACAATGTACTATCATTACATCAAAGTACAGATAAATCCCTTCCCGTGGAACCATGCTCTCCATGAGCTATCAAGTACAAGACGAAAATGATAATCCATCGACAATGCCCACACCGGGCCAAAAGAATATTACAATTCCTAAAAATATCTATAATACAAATCACAACTACGTTTGAATTCAAAATCTATCTCTCGCTATCTACGGCTGAAATCCATTTGAGTTAATCCAACGGTTGAGATTTCACCTGAAATTATTTTTTTCCACCCAAAACTATCACTTCTTTATCCAATGGTTAAGATTAGTTTGATTTTCAGCACATGGTGAAGATTCATTTTGGTTTTAAACACACACAAATCAACTATCACTGTCACGCCACACCTATCTTCTCTCTCTCACGCAAGGTTCTGAGACAAGTCAACCATCACTACAAATCAACCATCATTATCACTATCACTACACGGCTCAATGTTTCCTCTTTGCTCTGCACCATCACTACAAATCAACCATCATAACTGATCACTCCACCTCCATCTCAACCGATCTCAATCAACCTCCATTGCGGGTTTGCACCGCTTGAGCTCCATTTTTTGGGTTCTATTCACTCAACCTCCATTCCATATACAACGTACCGAAGTTGGTTTGCCTTCCACTCTCTCTCTCTCTCATATGCATGTATGCATACTTTAGGACCTCTCTCTCTTTGTTTTTGTTTTTTGGTGTGAGAGTAATTATTTAGTGCTCTTTGGTGATCACAGGCCATCCCGATTCTCCAGTCGCTGTAAATAGCGGTGGACTCATCATCGCAGTACGATCGACAACCATTATTGAAAGTATTATCGTAGTCGCGAGAAACCGAGCCCATAGGTAGCCCTAGTTTCTGGCGTTTCTCTTCATTCTCAGGACCACCAAATCTGAACCGCCGCATCTCCATTCTCCGCTGCCTCGCCGCCCGCAATCTCGATTCGTACGGCGTGGACGCCTCGCCCTCACTGCAAGTGTATGATAATATGCTTTTGTGATAATATGTATTTTTGGGTTTGCACGGCTGTGCTTTGAAAAGGTGTTTAGTGTAAAAATATTTGATTGATCATTACAATTTATTGAAGAACTTAATATAACTGTTGCTCTATCTTTGATACATTTTGTCTTCAACTTTGTTGCACATCATCCATTGTTTTCACATGAGGTTTTGAGAAATCACAAAGTCTTACAATCTGGAAAAATGAATTTAAATGTTCAAAGCAAATTTGGAAATTTAAACAATTTCTATTCAACTTTGCTTATTGTACGCGCATATTTATGTGTACTTTCTGGGTTTTTTCATGGGCCCTTGAAGAAAATTTGTCCTGGAAAATTCTTTTACTATAATCCTTTGCTTTTGGTTGCCATAAAATGTATGAGAAGTAGATAAAACACAGACGAAACCATTGTCAATTGTTTGGTTGCTGTGGTGAAGGTAGGATTTCGAATACTTATCACAACAAAAATCTTAATTTTGGATACTAATTTGTCCATTCTTTTGCTCAATTCCTGGTCATTTTGAGAACTATTTTTAATTTTATCTAAGTAGGTGGATAGTATAATGGCATTGGTTTTCCTTTCTTTTTTTATTCCTGTTCCTTTTCCTCCACTATTGCCAAGTACCAAGCAGATGTCTAGGAAATAAGCCATATTTCGGTGAGTTTTTTGGCAAATAGTCTTTAGTATCTGATTTTTCCTCTATGGATTGCAATGCATGTGGGAATCCTCATCAACGCCGACCACATGTTCGATCAATTGCCCCAAAATTCATATTCGTGTGAATTTATTTTTGCATAGATTTATGTGTGTGACTTGAAACTTTTGTTCTAAACGTTGTGCACTATAAGCTTGCATTGTGTAGACTTTTAAAATTTGATTGGGTTAAATGAGATAGTAGCCTCAAAGAAGTAGAACAGAATTAGAAAACAAAAAAATTGAAGGGACCCATTAATGAGAAGCAAAAAATCAGAAGAAAAA
>BRYE01000016.1:16334497-16341997 GCA_030159115.1 Actinidia arguta var. hypoleuca | reverse complement strand
CCAAAACCCAAAAACTCAAGACAAACCCCAACAAAAACTTCAAGGCAAGACAAAAGCAAACTCAAGGGAGCCAAGCACAAACTCAAGCAAAAACAAAACAAACCATAAATGGACATGCATCAAAACACAAAAATTGTAGAAAAATTACAGAGCAGAATGGCAAGAAAAACTCACAAATTCAATCTAGAGGAGACTGAAACCCAAAATTCTGACCAATGGAAGGGTGGAAAGCAATTACTACCAATCAGATCGATAATGGAGTAGGTAGTCGAACGACAACAATCCGAGGGCACGTACTTTCTCTCTTTAGAATGTTCTCAGAAGTTTGTTGAACGTCAACAATCCGAGGGCGCATACAATCTGAGGTAGTTGAACGACAACAATCTGAGGGCGCATACAAGACCTAGAGGTAGGGAGGGCACCTCGGCATCCGTGCTTAAATTGAATTCATGAACTAATTAGACCCCGATGCGTGGCTCAATAGTATGTTGAAATGATAGACCTAAACAGGAGGAAAATAGCTAGCAAGCAATAGCGTGCCCTCCAAGCTCCAACTTTAGAGGATAAGCATGTCCAATTCACATTACCTCAGCAAGATTTAATCTAGCTCATGCGAATTGAGGAATAATTATAAGGGGGTAAAATACACTACTACAAGTTCTAGTGCTTGCTAGGGCAGACACCGCTACCGAGCTATCGCTATGAAGAAAGCTCGATGGTCCCTGCGTCGTAGCTCGATCAAAGATATTACCAAGTACCAACACTGTCCGAGCTAAGTCCAACATCACTTCTGAGCTATCGCTCTATAGCAATCTTGGTAGGGTAATTGCGCCAATGTTTGACTGAGGGAAAACGGTCGGCAGTTATCTCGAGGCATATCAGGGGACAAAAGGTGACTTGCATGGCATAGTTTCCTTTGACATCCCATATTTGGATCGAGACATTGATGGCATGATGACAAGCTACCAACCAAGCCCTAGGAGCATGGTTGAGTCATTCGCCTACTTACTGACACAACAGTCAGCGCGTCTAGGCACACATTGAGCTGTAGTCTGTCTAGGGACATGACAGGTGGCGCGTCAAGGCACGTGCCAAGCTGTGCTATATAAGGCCAACCCTTATTCTTGAAAATGTATGTGAATTCAGCTCCTAAAAGCTTATACTTTCTCTCTCTCTCTTCATATATTCTCCATTTTTTTAAAATAGCTCCGGCGTCTGAACTCACTGTCTCTTTATCACAGTTAGGCCATGGTACCGGCGACTATCTGCAACCAACTTCAATCACTACAAGTGTCTATCCTCTATTTTCTTTCTTTCCTTACTCAAACTCACACCCTACGTCTAATAATCGATCCTTTTTAACATAAATGGAACATGAGGCTCAAAGACCAAAGAAACAATCCAACATCAGTTGTTAATTTCAAGTAAAATACAACATGTTTACAATCATAAATAGACGAAGAACTATAAGAAATCAGAATCCCTTTCAACAATGCAACATATTTCCCAATTCGAGCACTGCCATTTACGTGTGTTCGGGAAAAATCCCAAACTTGGGGGGTTTGGTGACACTCTTATTCGGAATTCTTCATGTTGAATAAGATACCAAACAACTCAAATTAGCTCTCCCCATTGTCCCAGTAAACCTAGTGGTAGACATATTTGTAAAAACCCAGTCCCAACCCCAATCACTCTATAGTTAGTCATATCATCACGCGAATTACTTATAGACAAACTAGTACATTCTTTTGTGCACGCCTAAATCGGCTTTGCGCATAAACCGCTGGTTTTTCCAAGGTGTGAAGAGGCATTACACTATCTGAGATTTTAATTTTGGCCTTTGTAGAGGTTCTATCAATCTTAGTGATCTTAACACCCAATTCTAATTCTACAACAGGCTGACGGTTCTAGGTTTGTTCTTTAATTGTGTTTAGCGGTGTTCTAGTTGAGTAACCAAAGAATCCTTAAGGTTTACTGGCTCATTTTTAAGTTCCTCTCTTCTCGAAATTCTAACTCAAAAAGTTGGAAGTTTCTCTACATTATTCTAATACACACAAAAAAAAATGAATGAAAGAAAGAAACAATACGGGCAAAGAAGAGGGGAAAAATCAAGAACTATAAAAGAATTTGAAATTCATTAAACTTTTTACCGATATATCTGTACCATGAAGTCAGAAACAAAATACGAATTGTTGAAATTGCTTTGATAGAGAGGATCTCATGTGATATTCTTTGGATTAATGATTGAGGAATTTATGTTAGAAGATCAAAGAGATGGAAGATCAAGAATTATGGAAGATTTTGAAATTGGTAAAATCTGGGAAGGAGAAATTACAAAAGCGTAAAGATATATACTTGTAAGAGGAAGTGAGAAATAGCATACCCAATTGCAGATTTTGTGTTGAGGATTGAGGAGCTGAGTATCTCTCTCTCTTTCTCCCTCTCTTCTGAAGATGATTGTGTTTCCGTTTCTTTTTTTTCTGCAATATATATAGGTTTTGAAAGGTTAATCGCCCTTCGGCGATTTGTGCAAATCACCCCAATATCCCAACAGCTATTTTTACAACGGTTCCTTTTATAAGGACAAAGCTTCTCTTAAACTTAATTCGCACTTTTGGCAAATGCTAATATAAGTACACTTTTATGCCTAATTTTAATTCATATAAAAATTATGTTTTGAAACTGAATTAACATATTTTTTTAGAATAAAAATTTTAATCTTATTTTACTTTATCTAGATTGTTTTTCTTTTAAAAAAAGCAACAACAAATATGATTGTTTTACTTATTTAATATGGGATAGATTACAATGATCTCTCTTGAAGTTTACCTTTAATACAAGTTCCCCCTCACGTTTTGGACATTACACTGAACTCCCTTGTCAATGTTTGTGAAAATAGAAAGTGTTAAATTAAAAACTAATTTTATCTTATTGCCCTCTTCATCATTCTCTCCCTCAAAAAAAATCCAAAAGCCTAACACTTCCATAACCATAATTAATTAAAAATTCCCTAATAAAATCCTAATTAATTACACAAATTAATCCACCATATCAAGCCTTCCCATGTCACCTCCCACCACCATAGCCATAGCCATCACCTCGCTGGGCCAAGTAGCTAATCAACTCTCCCTCTCTCCATATATATACACATATAAACCTATATATAATACACGGTAGAATTAGATCAGTCTCACCACCACTAAATCTTCAAATCAATAAAACAAAAATCCACAAATCTTTAAATAAATAAACCCACAAATCTACAAACATAAGGAAAAAGTAAGGGGAGCTTCTCTCAACAGAGGAAGCTCTACCCTAGGGGTTTCTCATAGGGGTGCACAAAAGACCCGAAAGAACAGGGAACCGAACCAACCCGACCTTATTGGGTTAGGTTGGGTTTGTTCTATCATGCGCATGGTTCGATTATGGGTTTGAAAATTATAGACTTGTAGACTTCAATTTAGTTCTTGAGTCTGTACTATTTTTGGACCTGACCCGACCTGGAAATCAAAGTCTAGACTTGATCATATAGTCATAAAGTGCACTCATTGGAGACTTTTGTGTGTCGGATGTTAGTTTGTATTATTTTAAATAATGTGTTATTGTGTAAGGGTTATATTTATTTTTTAGTGTCATTTTATTTTTTTTACCAAAATTTTAAATAAACCGACATACTCGACCCAACCCGATAGAGAAAGAATTGAAGAACTGAACCAAAATGAACTGATCTCACTCGTGTTGATTCAATTCAATTCCTTTGGATGATCGGGTCGATTCTGGGTCCAAAAATAGAAAACCGATCAAGGTCGGGTTAGTTTGGTTCTGGATCTGTTACAGAATTGACCCAACCCGACCCATGCACACCCCTAGTTTCTCAGTCATGCCTGAATGATTTCTCCATGGATACCCGGGGTCTTACAGGTTTCTACAGTACATATTATTTTTAGGTTTTCTCTTTGAGTTTCTCGAGTTTCAGCTTTGTTTTTTGATCACTTATCTTTTTATTTTCTTTGAGTTGCTCATTCAAGTAGGATAAATTGGTGCTAAGATCTAGCCCTTTTTGATATATGGTTTTGCCTCATTTAGTTTTGGGTTTCAAGCTGATGAGGGATGGATTTTTGCCTACTGAAATTAAATACTCTAGAAGAAGAGATGATTCAAACCAACGTAACCATGTCACCACATTTTCATGTTGCTCGTGTTCGCCACTCGGCATCCCAAGTCGCCAATACCTAATGTTCGAATTTTCGTGAGCCTACCTCTCCAGACTGAGATGAACACGATCTTCAATTTGTCCATTTCCACCAGTCTTCTATAGTTGTGGCACGATATCCATATGGAAATCTTCACCAATTATTCTGCTATCTCTGGCCACAGTTTCCTTCTGTGATTGCTTGATGATTGCACCACGATCTCCTCGAAAGTTTGTGAAATCTCCATCTATAAAAGTCGTTCATCATTCTCCAAAAAGAGGTAACTGCAATCGTGACTCATAAGCCATTGCTCTCTTATCTCTCTATTGTGCTTTGTGCTTGTCATTTTACCGTGTTTGTTTTATCTATCTAATTCTGTTTCCAAGCATAGGAACCTGGTCAAAGCAGAATAATACTCGGAAGTCCCGAGATCATTTTTCCACGGAGAGCTTATATGTAAGATTGAGTTTCGTTGTAATTAAAGAAAGTGTAAAAATACATTTTTGTGTTTCCTTTTGTAAATAGTGTGAATGAAAATATAAACTGCAAATGTAAAATAGTAAGGTTCAAGTACTTAGTCGTCTCCTAACTTAAATGTTCCAATTCCTTATCTTTTTACGAACTTAACTAATTCTCAAGGTATAATGATATTGGTTGGACGATTTTTTAGTGAAAATATTGTCTTATGTCTAAAGATGTATTTATGAAATAAATAATAGATTTAGATAATATTTCAAACACTTAGAATGCAAGTGATCATAGCATTACTTTTACCAAGCATTCATGATGAGTACAATTATAACTAATATTAATAAATTTGCTTTACTTCAATGAAAGAATTCGTTGGGCAAGAATGACTAATATTAATCAAACCAATTTTATTCTCACATTGAGTAGGTTCTTTAGGTGGTGACTAATTTGTCTGCAAGGGTTTCTTTTTCCTCACTGAAGAGATCAACCACAATACAACTGGGTTAACTTCGGCATCGCACACCTTAACATTATCTTCCTCACAATTGATCTCTACCTCCCATATTTGTTCTTTATGCCCATGAGTCTGTGACTCATACTCCTCGTGTCCATTAAATGTGTGAAATAGTTTATCTACTTGGATTCCTAGTTCAGCAATGAAATGACATTCGGATGCTAATGCTTGAATGGTAGTCTCATAATCTTGTAATGCTTGTAACATACTATCCTCAAAATTAGTATTTTCTTGAGGTAGTGGAGGATAGTAATGTTGGTAGGGCTGTTTAGGTGGGGCAATATAATGGGAAATAAGATAGGAAGTATTGGTGTCATCTACCCAAGGTTCTTGTGTCCAAAAGGAGTTGGAGAAAGTTTCCCACTCATTATTGTGAGTGCACGAGTATGAATTATCAATACTATGATTCACGCATCCATGAGTAGCATTGACGTATTTTGAATAAACTCGGGAAACTCGTGAGTATGATAACACTCAGTCACTAGGTAGCTATGATAGAATCGTATAGGACATGGCTCATTGTTTATAAATTTCTCAAACCAAAGGGATGGAGGTGAGTATGTGGAAGGTTTATAGCAATCTGGTCGTAGTTGGACTGTGGCACATCAAAATTATATTCGAAAGGCGTCATTTTATTTTCCAACTATAATTAAGCAAGAAATTAAATACTTACAACATTTGTGATAAAGTCATAAATACTCAACCTTGTTTTAGCTCCTCGACAGGGCTCCAAAAATACTTTATCGTGTTATTTTATCTATCTAATTCAGCTCCCAAGCGTAGGAATTTGGTCAATACAACATAATACTCGGAACACCCGATGTCATTTTTCAACAGAGAGTTTGTATGCAAGATTGAGTTTCGTTGTAATTAAAGAAAGTGTAAAACTATGTTTTTGTGTTTCTATTCGTAAATAATGTTAATGAAAATATAAACTTCAAATGTAAAATAGCAAGGTTCAAGTACTTAGTCTACTCATACCTTAAATGTTCCAATTCATTCTCTTTTTAAGAACTCAATCAATTCTCAAGGTATAATGATATCGGTCGGAAGATTATTTTAGTGAAAATGTTGTTTTATGTCTAAATATCTATTTATTAAATAAATAATGAATTTGGATAATGTTTCAAACACTTAGAATGCAAATGATCAAAGTATTATTTTTATCAAGTATTCTTGTTGACAAATAATCAAAGATGGGTACAGTTATGATAAATATTAATCAATTAGCTCTACTTCAATGAAAGAATTCATTGGGCAAGCATGACTAATATTAATCAAATCAATTTTATTCTCACATTGAGTAAGTTCTTTAGGCGGTGTGACTAATTTGTCTGCAAGGGTTTCTTGTTCCTCACTGATGATATCAACCTCAAAACTACTTGGCTAACTTCGTGCGTTACACACCTTTACATTATCTTCCTCACAATTGGTCTTTACCTCCCATATTTGTTCTTTATGCCCATGAGTCCATGACTCATACTCCTCGTGTCCATTAAACGTGTGAAATAGTTTATCTACTTGGATTCCTAGTTTAGCAATTAAATGACATTCGGATGTTAATGCTTGAATGGTAGCCTCATAATCTTGTAATGCTTGTAACATACTATCCTCAAAATTAGTATTTTTTTGAGGTAGTGGAGGATAGTAACGTTGGTACGGCTGATTAGATGGGGCAATATAATGGGAAATAAGATAGGAAGTATTGGTGTCATCTACCCAAGGTTCTTGTGTCCAAGAGGAACTGGAGAAAGTTTCCCACTCATTATTGTGAGTGCACAAGTATGAATTATCAATACTATGATTCACGCATCCATGAGTAGCATTGGCGTATTTTTGAATAAACTCGGAAAACTCATGAGTACGATAACACTCAGTCACTAGGTAGCTATGACAGAATCGTATAGGACATGGCTCATTGTATATAAATTTCTCAAACCAAAGGGATGGAGGTGAGTATGTGGAAGGTTTATAGCAATCTGGTCATAGTTGGACTGTGGCACATCAAAATTATATTTGAAAGGCGTCATTTTTTTTCCAACTATAATTAAGCAAGAAATTAAATACTTACAACATTTGTGATAAAGTCATAAAAACTCAACCTTGTTTTAGATCCCCGGCAGGGCTCCAAAAATACTTGTCACTTTACCATGTTATTTTATCTATCTAATTCAGTTCCCAAGCGTAGGAACCTGGTCAGTGTAGAATAATACTCGGTAGTCCCGAGGTTATTTTTCCACTAAGAGTTTTTATGCAAGATTGAGTTTCGTTGTAATTAAAGAAAGTGTAAAACTATATTTTTGTGTTTCTATTCATAAATAG
>BRYE01000016.1:16309497-16326997 GCA_030159115.1 Actinidia arguta var. hypoleuca | reverse complement strand
TAGCATTGAGGTATTTTTGAATAAACTCAGGAAACTCATGAGCACGATAACACTTAGTCACTAGGTGGCTATGACTATAACATATAGGACATGGCTCACTGTATATATAAATTATTCAAACCAAGGGGATGGAGGTGAGTATATGGAAGGTTTATAGCAATTTGGTTCGTAGTTGGACTATGGCACTTCAAAATTATATTTGAAAGGCGTTATTTTTATTCCAACTATAATTACGCAAGAAATTAAATACTTACAACACTTGTGATAAAATCACAAGAACCTAACATTGGCATTTTAGCTCTCTGGCAACGGCACCAAAAATTCTTGCCACTTTATCATGTTTGTTTAATCTATCTAATTCAGTTTCTAAGCATAGGAACCTGGTCAGTATAGCATAATACTCGAAAGTCCCGATGTTATTTTTTCATATAGAGCTTGTATGCAAGATTAAGTTTCGTTGTAATTAAAGAAAGTGTAAAATTATATTTTTGTATTTTTTCACATAAATAGTGTGAATGAAAGTGTAAACTACAAATGTAAAATAGCAAGTTTCAAGTACTTAGTCGTCTCCTAGCTTAAATGTTCCAATTCCTTCTCCTTTTAAGAACTCAACCAATTCTCAAGGTATAATGATATTGGTTGAAATTTATTTTTGTGAAAATGTTATTTTATATCTAAAGATGTGTTTTATGAAATAAATAATGGATTTGGATAACGTTTCAAATACTTAGAATGCAAGTGATGTAAGCATTATTTATACCAAGTATTCTTGTTGACAAATAATCAAGGATGGGTACAATTTCAAGTTTTGATCTTAAAAACTACCATAAATCATTCATAAACATCATTAAAATCGTTTTGGAATAGAGAAGAAATTAGTTCATCAAAGGGTTGGAAGAGGACATAGTCCTTGAACCGAGCCTAAAGTTCTAGTCTTCCATGGGTATAAAAGGCTCAATCTTTAGTGCAAAATAATTTAATAAAACAGAAATTAAAATGAATAGAACTTACAAACTTTTAAGAACTAAACATGCATTTAAGGAAAAAGTTGAAAATAAAATAGCATGGAATAAAATTAAAATGAATAGAACTTACAAACTTTGATCGAAAAATATAATCCAGAAATTACAATGCTGGATCTTGTAATATTCTAATCTAATCTATGTGTAAAATTAACTAAAAATGAAAATTATTTTAGTCCCAAACAAATCTCTTTTGTTCTTAGAGGAGCTCCCCCTCCTTTTATAGAGAGGAAGAGAGAGAAAGGGGGAGAGAGAGACCATCT
This sequence comes from Actinidia arguta var. hypoleuca, assembly GCA_030159115.1. Taxonomy (NCBI): domain Eukaryota; kingdom Viridiplantae; phylum Streptophyta; class Magnoliopsida; order Ericales; family Actinidiaceae; genus Actinidia; species Actinidia arguta. The sequence continues at coordinate 16,325,712 of BRYE01000016.1, read as the reverse complement.
TGGTCAAGGAAAGTTGCCCCTTATTACATGGTGAGTAGCCCAATTTCCAAGTCAAAGTACTTCCAATGGATGGCAATAGTCAAGTTCCTGATCTCGAGGGCATTCACCGTGGGATGCACGACATTGCCGAGTAGACTAAGATTATGAACGAGATGAATGCACGTTTAGTACAACACCTCACTACAAATAATCCAGCACTTGCCACTGCGCCAACCCCTAAAGACGTGAACCAATCTCATCATTCTCGCTGATCGGGAGACCAAGTCTCCTCGCAGAATCCCCAAAATGCCATTCAAGGAAGTTCTGCACGGACCCATCATCATTGATCCCTAGCCCTCGCTCCAAACATGGAAGGCAAAGGAGAAACCCTAAAATATCTGAGTTGGGATCTTCCAACGAAACTAAGGAGTCGATCAGCGAGGAGACTCACAGGTGGGGAAGATCACCTCACTCGAATGGCCGTCCCAATAGGCACTGCGGTGATGTATCAACCAAGCAAAAATTCAAAGACTTGGATGCCAGGATTGACGCCAATACTTTAATAACAATGAATGCATTGATAAAGCAGATAGAACACTAAGAGGGTGATGAGGGTCAGAGTATCATCTAGATTCAAGTTTCCTCCCCAATTGGGGGTCTATGAAGGAAAAACGAATCCAATGAACCACTTAGATTCTTACAAGAACTTGGTGATGCTTCAAGGAGCTTCAGACGAGGTAATGTGTAGGGCCTTCTCAGCGACTCTAAGAGGGTTGGAGATATCATGGCTCAGAAAGCTGTTAGAGATATCATGGCTCAGAAAGCTATCACCGAGGACCATTGATTCATTTGGTGACCTGAACAAGTTTTTATCGCTAATTTCTTAAGTTGTAGGGTCAGAAAAAAGAATGTCTCCCACCTCTTTACTACCCATCAGAAGGATGGGGAAAGCCTAAAGGATTATGTCAAGCAATTCAACCAGTCCATCCTTGAAGTGGAGGACCCCAGTGACAAGGTGATAATCATTGCTATGATGGACGGACTCCGTCTTGGTCCACTATTTGATTCTTTGTCAAAGAACATACCAGAGATCTTGTCGACGCTCCAAGCTAAAGTCGATAAGTATATCGCCATCGAAGAATTGGTCAAAGACAAGCAAAAAGGCAAAGGAAAGAAGGTCATTAGAGGAAGGAACCCAATTCGCGAAGGATGGATTATAGGGGTGCCATGAAACCAAGGAAGCCCGAGCAGGATGCTAGAATGCAGATCAACGATCGACGCCCTCGAACTCCTCCTCGCCGAACTAAGGTACTACTATCACCTCTTAACACCCCCATTGCCCAAGTTCTTATGGAGATCAAGAATGAAGAATTTACGAAGTAGCTTAGGAAAATGAAGACTAACCACACTCGAGAGAGGTTACATTGATAGCAGGCCTACCACCGGAGACATCCAAACCATCCATGGAGTTTTGGGATCAAGAGGATGTTCATCTTTGTTGAGGAAGAGACACACTTGAGATGCAAATGGGCAAGCAGAAAAGGAAGTCTAAAATCTCTCGTCGCCTACAATCGAGGTAAGTCCTCCCATGACCTTCACTAATGAAGATTTGAGAGGTTTTCAATTTCCCCATGATGATGCTCTATCTACCATCATCACCAAATGTCCAGAGTATTCTGATCAAAAATGAAAGTTCTGCTGACATCTGATTCATCTCAGCTGTTGAAAAAATGAAGATCGGGAAAGACAAGCTTCATCCATTTCACTCACCCCTAATCGGGTCTGGGAAAAGATCAATCTACCTAATAGGGTGGATTAAACTACCTTTGACTATGGGGACAAAGCCACACCAAATGATAGTATGGAAAGATTTCATAGGTATGGATTGCCCCTTGCCTTACAACGATATTCTGGGTTGCCCCACACTAGGCAAAATCAAAACCATTACCTCCACCTATCAATTAGTGATGAAATTCCCAACCGCTACTAGGATAGGCGAGTTAAGGGGTGACTAAAAGGTCTTTAGGAAATGTTTCATGACGGCGATGAGGATGCCGAGATAAGGGCCACATCTCTCTTAGATCCTCAAAATACAGAAAATACCAAGCTATTAGACAAGGTGACTTTGATCTCCATATATCCCAATCACCTAGATTGCCATATGATGATTGGGACCAAGCTAATAGCAGAACTATGAGATGCCTTGGTAGAATTCTTGAAGAAGAACTACGATGTGCTCACCTGGTCACAAGTTGAGGTTCTTGGTATAGATCCCCACGTCATTACACACAAACTTTTTACCAACCCGGATCACCCTCTTGTTTGCCAAAAAAGAAGCAAATTTACCCCTGAACAACTAAAAGTGATAGAAGAGGAGGTTTCGAAACTCATCAACGCCAATGTCATCAGGGAGTCCCATTATCCAAATTGATTGGCTAACATTGTTGTTGCCCCAAAGAAAGGGGAAAGTGGAGAGTCTGTATCAATTTCACTAACTTAAATAAAGCTTGCCATAAGGACAATTTCCCCTGCCAAAGATAGATCTTATAGTCGATGCTACGTCAAAGCATGAGCTTCTAAGTTTCTTGGATACCTTCTCTGGATACCACTAGATCAAAATGCATCCCCCAGACAGAGAGAATAATCCTTCATCATGGAAAGAGGGTTGTATTGCTACAAGATCATGCCCTTTCGATTGAAGAATGCTGGGGCAACGTACTAGAGGTTGGTTAACAAGATGCTCAAAGACCTAATCAAAGACACCATGGAGGTCTACATTAATGACATGCTAGTTAAGAGACTAAAAGCAGTAGATCATATCGCCCATCTAGAGAAAACTTTCAAGATCTTGCGCTAGCATTGTATTATGCTGAATCCCTCCAAGTGCATATTATGTGTGTCTTTTAGAAAATTTCTTAGTTTCTAGTGACCAAGCGAGGAATAAAAGCAAACTCCAACCAAATTCAAGCCTTTTTGATGATAAGTTCACCCAAGAGCATTCATGATGTGCAATGCCTGATTGGGCAAGTTGTTGCTCTCAATATATTCGTCTCTAAATTGACTGACATGTTTTTGTTGTTCTTCAAGATTCTGAGAGGGAATAAAGCCTTTGAGTGGACGAACGAATCAAAACTAACTTTCTAGCTACTAAAGAACTATCTTAGATTGCCCCCTCTCTTGACAGTTCCTAATATAGGCAAGGAACTTACCTTGTTATGGTAAAAATCTGGGGGAGCAACCAACAGTCAATATTACTCCTCGGCCTCGACACTGGACCCCGGCATAAACTGGGGCGACTTACACAGCGGCGACCTGCACACTAGTGAACAAAAATAATTGGCCGGGGTGAGGCCGCTCAAAACCCCTCCGGCGATCATGAGATAATTAAAGGTAGTATGGGCGTGCATAATAAATATGTGTGGTGCCTATGTTGAGTTTACCTTTTTATAATAGGAGTGCGGCCTTTATATAGACGGAGTAATGAGACATGTAGATGAATCACGATGAGTTCCTCGAGAGGATAAGTATGGAAAGAAATTCCAATAAATTCAGAGATAACGTAGGAGGATGCCATTTGGTGAACAATTCGTATTTATAGGCATTATGATGAAGCTGGAGTCTATTAGAGATAGTTCTCTTGTAGGGGTGGAATTCTCAAGTAGATGGACTTTGATCAGGAGGAGGAATGATGGAGAAGGAGTCTCATGGTGACAAACTTCTAATGGAGATGAAGTCTTTTTGGAGGATAAGTCTTCATGGAGACGTCTCTGACTCGGGCGAGATAGACTACCTAGCCCAATGGCGATCTGGAGGAACCGTTTGTATAGGCGAAGTGGAACTCAGTTCTTTAATTATTTAAGGCAACTGAGAAGGTGGGTGCTGTGAACCCTTGGGTGACACGCGCCACTTGGAATGTTTAAGACTCAAAGGTGGCCTGTATTTTTCCCACATCAGTAGCCCCCTACTCAAAGTGCTGAGATATTCGAGATCTTTGAGTAACCATTAAGTGGCAATCATTGAACCACGTAGGCACAAATTAATTACGCCAATCTCTTGTTGGACATGTGGGCGAGGGCATTAACTCCTATAGTAAAGTTAGGACGAAATGGCGGCGCATTAATGATGACTTTTGGCTGGATAGGCGGCCCACTAAGGAAGGCTTTTGGCGGGAAAGGCGGTTATGAGCTCGAAATCCAAAAGGTCGCATAATCTGGGACGTTGAAGCTGATGGATCTCAGCCCTCGGTATTTTCTATATATAGGGGGACCCATCCATTCATTTATACCTTTCTACTTCTGTTACCAAACCGCTGCTTTCGCTCTGATTTTCTCTTCGCCCCCATTTGTGGTCGCCCTCCTGTCTTCTAGCACAGTATGTACCTTGACTTAGTTTTCACTTTTATTTTTGTAGTTTTATGTCCCATAGGCCTGAAGTTAGTCCATCAGACTTGGATTCCTTGCCTTTTTGGATATCCGACCACCTAGGAGAAGGATTGTCATACATTACTGACAAGGTAAAACAATCCCCTAGATCGCCCATGGAAGAACCTTCAGCCCCTGAGGTCGGCCCCCAGTCGATATTCACCCCTCAGTAGAAAAAGAAAATATCATGACTCTCGAGGAGCTAGACTTGCTCAGGGAGACTTATTCCTTTCCTCAGAGCGTACAGGTTGGACTTCCCGAGGAGAACAAAACAATACTTTCAAGTCGCCCTGGCGAGGTGGCTTTTTATGAAGCATCCTTTCAAGCGGGCCTCCGTTTTCCTATTCATCATACTATTAGATTAATTTTAATATTTTATAATATTTGCCCGGCTCAGCTCGTCCCCAATGCATGGCGAAGTATCACTAGTGCAATGGCGTTGTGGTGAGTGTATAAATATTATATGACCCTCTCCGAGTTTAGGAATATATTTTTTCTCAATAATAACCCTAAACCAGATCAAGGGTGGCTGTACTTCAAGGCGAGATATAAGAAAAACCTCCTCGGAGGATACCCCAACAACGTGAAAGGATGGAAAAGCAAATTCTTTTTCGCCTCTAGGGATAGTTGGGAGCATCCTAATGATTCACCTCGGGAAGGAGTGTCAAGGGTTCTGAGATCATGGAATGTCCCAGGTCGGTCTTAATTCCATTAGAAATTTCAATTTATTTATTAATAAAATATTAACCGAACTAATATTCTATGGTATCTTTCAGATAAACGCTGCAATGATCCGCCCAAGTTGCTCGGGTATGAGCAAGAGCTTTTTGATGAGATTTTAAAATCGGTGGCGGAACGTGAGCGCTTTTCAATCCCCATGCTTCTCAAATCAAAATTGTTTCGTCGGGTCTTTGGCTTTCCCTAACATATGGAATCTGGGACTAAGGGCGAGGAGCCACATGGACATGCGCCATCAACGTCGTCAGGTGAAGCGGGTGAGTCCCGTCCTTCCCGTGGTGAACACATCTAGCAACCATTCCCGAGATGAATCAATAACATATCTAGGGACCATTTGGAAGGAACTGAAGAGTATTCTACCTCATATCCCTGACCTGACCTTGCTAAGATGGTCGGGGGAAAAGTTCGAGATCCTTTTTTAGAATTTTCCCTGACTATCTCGGGATCAAACTCAGACCTGACATCGGAATCCTAGTCGGATTCTAGGCTACCTCCCTAGCTTAAATCAAATGGTATAAATTCTTATCTATTCTTGTCATTTATATTTTCATATCTTATATTTGTGCCTTATTTTGTAGCTATGTCGAGGAGGATAAGTCTGAAAAAACTTGGCGAGAAGATGGAGAAGGCCAAGGGTGAAAGTTCGGCCAAAAAATCCATTCCCGTTAAGGGAGTAGTAATTGGCAAAAAATGTCCAAGGGACGAACCCTCCATCTCGCCAAGTAAGAAGGCCAAACCTGAGGATAACCCCAAAGGAAAGGAGCCCGCCATTGCTCCCTAACCCAAAAGGAAAATGTCCGGTCCTGATGATCGTCCGAGGGCCACTACCTCTTCGAAGCCTGGGGAGGGGAGCTCGCCCTCATTGGGGATTGTCCTTGGTCCTGGGGCTTCCATATTCTTGGGAGCCCTTCTATAGCCGAGAAGATCCTCCGAGGAGTGATTCCTCCTTCGAACCAAGAAAAGGTGGGGCAGCTGTCCTTGGACCAGACCACCACCAAATTTTTCCATGTCCTTGGCCAGGTACTACCTCGACTCTGTCCTCATTTTTTTCTTATCTTAACATGTGCTCAAGTTGATCTAAAAATATTTATTTGTAGCAGGCATTTATGCTCGGGTCCTCTCTGGCGGTCAAGGGCAAGGAAACTATAGAAGAGGCATCCCTTCAATAAGGGCGAGCTGCCTCTTTGGACAGTGAAGTCTCCCGCCTCCGGAAGTTGTTTGGCGATCTAGAAAAGCAATTGGCCGAGGCCCGAGCTCTGGAGCAACAGGCCGGCGACGAGTTTGCTAAATTAAAAGATGAAAGAGACACCCTTGCCGATTTGGGTGATGGAGCTGAGGGAAGCCTTGGGCCGATCTAAAAAACCAGCTGTGGAGGAGTTTAAATCTTCGTCAGATTTCTTGGGGTCAATCAATATGCCTCGTCTCAAAATGAACTGGCGATCTTGATTTACATGGTGATGAAGTATATGGCGATCAAGATGCCTCCGTCGTCTTAAAACGAACTGGCAATCTTGATTTACAATTTTCATATTGGCGATCAAGATGCTTCTGCTGTTTAATAACGAACTAGCGATTCTCAATTTGTAATTTTTGATATGGCGATCAAGATGCCTCCGTTGTCTTAAAACGAACTGGCAATCTTGATTTACGATTTCCATATTGGCGATCAAGATGCTTCCGCCGTTTAATAATGAACTGACGATCTTGATTTACATGGCGATCAAGATGCCTCCATCGTCTTAAAATGAACTGGCGATCTTGATTTACATAGCGATCAAGTATATGGTGATCCAGATGCCTCCAGCGTCTTAAAACGAACTGGCGATCTTGATTTACAATTTTTGATATGGCGATCAAGATGCCTCCGTCGTCTTAAAACGAACTGGTTATCTTGATTTATAGTTTTTGGTATGGTGATCAAGATGCCTCCATCATCTTAAAACGAACTGGCGATCTCAATTTGTAATTTTTGATATGGTGATTGAGATGCCTCCATCATCTTAAAACGAATTGGCAATCTTGATTTATAATTTTTGATATGGCGATCTTGATTTACATTTCCATATTGGCGATCAAGATGCTTCCATCGTTTAATAATGAACTGGCGATCTTGATTTACATGGCGATATATCGGTGAACAAAGACGATTAAAATAAACCGGAGGAATTTTATTACTTGGAATAAATCGAAAATTATTACAATTGCATTGCTCAGGCGATCTAATTGTCATGGCGACCAGATGAATCACTGGTAATACTTTTTCAGATGCTCGACATTCCAAGGATGGGACAGTGCCTTCCCATGTTGGGACTAGCTTCCCTGCGTTTGGTTCTTTAGTAGATATGGTAACCTTTCTTAGGATTAGATTGCCAGGTAGGAACAACCTATATCTGACTCTCTGATTATAATATTTGGCAACTTGGTATTTATAAGCTGCTTGGCGTATTCTTGCCTTCTCCCGTTTTTTATCACGGATGTCGAGGTTGAGTCTCAGCTCGACTTCATTATTATCTTTGTTGAAATTTAAGGTCCTAAAACTTGGCATTCCGATCTCGACGGGTATCACCGATTCTGTCCCATAGACCATGGAATAAGGTGTCTCGCCAGTAGGAATCCTACTTGTTGTATGATATGCCCAAAGAATGCTTGGTAGGTCTTCTACTCATTCGCTTTTGGATTTTTCTAGTCTGGTCTTTAGATTCCTTAGGATGGTTCTATTAGTAACTTCGACTTAGCCATTGGCTTGGGGATGACCAAGCGAGGAGAAATGATGTGCTATGGCGAGATTCGAACAAAATTGTTTGAATCCATCATTGTCGAATTGCCTGGCGTTGTCTGAGATGAGAACCTTGGGAATTCCAAATCGGCAGACGATACTTTTCCACACATAATTCCTTGTATTTTTCTCGGTGATTTTGGCGAGTGACTCTGCTTCTACCCACTTGGTGAAGTAATCAATGGCGACGATGAAAAACTTTTTTTGTAACGGAGCTTGAGGCAAAGGTCCCAGTATGTCAATTCTCCATTGGGCAAATGGCCATGGGCTGGTCATTGGCACCATCTCAGTATGGGGGAGGTGGCTTACTGGTGCAAATCTCTGGCACTTGTCACACTCTTTGGTGTACGTTGTTGCATCACGTTCCATCTAAGGCCAGAAGTAGCCTTGTCGAATTACTTTTCATACTAGCAACCTCGCTCCCGATTAATTTCCGTAGATGCCCTCATGAATCTCCCTCATCATATAATCGGCTTCATCAGGTTGGAGACATCTTAGAAGAGGACCTAAAAAAGACCGTTTATACAAAATTCCATGAAAAAGGCAGAACCTTGCAGATCTGTATCAGATCCGACGAGCTTGGAGTTTATCCGTTGGCAGTGTGCCGTGTTGGAGATAGGCGACGATTTCATTCATCCATGTTTGGTCTGTTTCTGTTGGATAGATAGATTTGGTGATCTCAATACTTGAATTGGACATGAATTCTGGAGGTATATTTTTGTCTGATACAAAATCAAAAGTGGAGGCGAGATTGGTGAGGGCGTCAACTTTTCTGTTCCCCTCTCTGGGGATCTAGCGAATGGTAAACCACCATCCGCCTATCCCTGGCGAGGTAGTCTCCTTGGACTTGGTTTGCCACTCGTTGTGAATCACTATAAGCGTCCATGGAATCTATTCTAATCTTGTGGCGACCCTTAACCCGCGCGAGGAGTGCTTTGTATTCAGCTTCATTGTTGGTGGCTTTAAACCCAATCCGTATAGCGTACTCCATCTGTTGTCCTGACGGGGTTTGGAGCACAAGCCGTGCACCACATCCATGCTGATTTGAAGATCCATTTACAAATAACATCAATCTCCCAAGATCCTCGTCCGAGCTTCCGAGGTCCTGTTCTGAGCTCCGCAATGTTGGAGTTTCTTTCTCTGAGAGAACTTCTGGATCGGCTTCACCAGTGGATTCAGCCATAAAATCAGCTAAGGCTTGGGCCTTTATCGCTGTTCTTAGTTTGTAATCAATATGAAATTCACTCAGCTCGATGGACCATTTCAAAAGCCTTCCCGAGGTGTCTGGTCGTTGGAGAATTTGCTTTAAAGGTTGGTTAGTCAGCATGGTGATGGGATGGGCTTGAAAATAATGGCGAAGCTTTCTAGCGGCGATCAAAAGGGCATAGGCGAGCTTTTCTATCTTTTACATATTTTGTTCTCAGCAGCCATCAATACCTTACTAACATAATATATCGATTTTTTAACTTGGTTTTCTTCTCGGATAAGCACAACACTTACCGCAGTTAGCGAGATGGACAGGTACACAAACAGTTCTTCGTTCATGGTCAGAACCACAAGTAAAGGAGGCGATCCCAAATACTTTTTGAGTTGTTGGAACGCTCCTTTCGATTCTTCTGTCCATTGAAAAATTTAATTCTTTCTTAGGATTTTAAAGAACAACAAGCATTTGTTAGCTGATTTAGAAACAAATCGGTTAAGGGCGGCAATTCACCCAGTTAGCTGCTGAACTTCATGGATATTTTTGGGCGAGTTCATTTTAAGTAGAGCTTGAATTTGATCTGGGTTTGCTTCAATTCCTCGTTTGGTTACCAAAAATCCTAGGAACTTTCCAGATGATACTCCCAAAATGCATTTGGAAGGATTTAACATCATCCGATGTTTTTTCAAAATATCAAAAGCTTCTTCAAGGTGGGCAATGTGATCGACCGCTTTGATACTTTTAACGACCATGTCATCTATGTATACTTCCATGGTCCTTCCAATCAGTTCCTTGAATATCTTGTTTACTTATCTTTGGTATGTTGCTCAAGTATTTTTCAATCCAAACGGCATGACCTTGTAGTAGTACAATCCTCGTTCCGTATAAATGAAGTCTTTTCTACGTCGGGGGGGGGGGGCATCTTGATCTAGTGATATCCCGAGAAGGCATCCATGAAGCTAAGAAGCTCATGCTTGGATGTGGCGTCAACTATTAAATCAATTTTTGGCAAAGAAAAACTATCTTTTGGGCACGCCTTGTTGAGATCAGTGAAATGTACGCATACTCTCCATTTTTTCTCCTTTTCAGGGACGACGACAACATTGGCTAGCCATTGCGGGTAATAGGCTTTTTTGATAACATTCGCTTTGATGAGCTTGGTCACTTCTTCTTCAATAACTCTTAATTGCTCGAGGGCAAATTTCTTTCTTTTTTGGCGGACTGGAGGATGTTTGGGATTGGTATATAATTTATGCATGGCGACTTGGGGATCAATACCTGAGACGTCACCTTGCGACCAGGCAATGATGTCAAATTTTTTTTTCAAGAACTCCACGAAAGCGCAACGTAATTCATTGGTAAGTTCAGTTCCGATCATAACGTGGCGATTAGGATATTCTGGGTGTATGGAGATTGGAATAGTTTCTTCAAGGGTTTTGGTATTTTTGGTTTCTCGGGGGTCCAGCAAGACAACATGTTCCACCTCGACCCTCAGAGGTTCCATTTTGCCATCGTTGATCGGTAATTTCTATTGGGCATTCGGGGCTGGGGAGGTTTCAATCTTCATAGCCGAAATGAAATATTGCCCAGCCACCCTCTGGTCGCCTCTTACTTCGCCTACCCCTGTTGAAGTGGGAAACTTCATTTTTAGGTGGTAGGTTGAGGTGATCGCCTTAGTCCCACCTAAAGTTTTGACAACCTAAAATCGCGTTGTAAGGTGAAGGACAATCTCCCACGATGAAGTCCTGCCAAACGGTAGTTTGGCGAGACTCTATTCCCAAGGTTACTGGCAACTTAACCCATCCGAGCGGATGTGTCACATTTCCTCCGAAGCTCACCAAGGGTGTAAGAAAGGGGTGTAGTTTATCGAGTCTTATCTTCATCTTTTCGAATGCAAAGATGTATAGGATATCAGCCGAACTACCATTATCAGCCAAGATTCTTTGAACGTTGAAATTGGCGATGATGGATGAAACAACCTAGGCGTTGTCATGAGGTAAGTGTAGACCTTTCAAATCATCACTGTTGAAGGTGATTGGCAGGTGAATATCAATCATTGGCGAGGAAAGGTTATATGCTTCTCCGGCCACCCTTCTGACAATTCTAGCATGCCTTTTCCTAGACGAATTCGAACTTTCCTCGAATCCAAATCCGCCATGGATCACTTGTATATCTCCACCAGTTGGTATGTTATTGCCATATCTCCTTTCTGGTGAATTGGGTGGTGGGCGATCATTGACATACTTTCTCAAATATCCTCGTTTGATAAGGTCGGCTATCTGTTCTTCTAGATGAAAACAATTTTCTGTGTTATGGCCGTGGTCTCGGTGGAACTCGCAAAATTAGATCAAGGCGATCAAGAGATAATTAAAGGCAGTATGGGCGTGCACAATAAATGTGTGTAATGCTTGTGTGAGCATACCTTTTTTTAACGGGAGAGCGGCCTTTATATAGACGTAGTAATGAGCCGTGTAGATGAATCACGGCGAGTTTTTCGGAAGGATAAGTATGGGAAGATATCCCAATAAATTTGAAAATAACGTAGGAGGATGTCATTTGGTGAACAGTCCGTATTTATAGGCGTTGTGATGAAGCTGGAGTCTATTGGAGATAGTTCTCTTGTAGATGTGAAATTCTCAAGTAGATAGACTCTGATCAAGAGGAGAAATGATGGAGAAGGAATCTTATAGTGCCAGACTTCTAATGGAGATGAAGTCCTTTTGGAGGATAAGTACATCTTTGACTCGGGCGAGATAGACTACCTCGTCCGATGGCGATCTAGAGGAACCGTTTGTGTAAGCGAAGTGGAACTCAGTTCTTTAATAATTTAAGACAACTAGGAAGGTGGGTGTTGTGAACCCTTGGGCGACGTGTATCACTTGAAATGTTTAAAATTCAAAAGTGGCCTGTATTTTTCCCAAATCAGAGATACTGACAGGTTAGCAAACATGGAGGTCTTCAGTTCGTCTAGTTTCAGATCTGGTGGTCTACAGAGGTTCTTTGAAGGCTATTGGAGGAGGGTGCGGGTGGCCTCACTAGCGTGCCCTTTTGATGGGCGACGTGTAGCCAAACTTCGTCTCTGGCGAGATGTTTCAGATGTTTGGTTTGGGTGACGTTTGGGTAGTTCAGGTGCCTGGGGTGGGTGGGGTGTCTCTCACGCGCACTCTTGGATTGCACGTGAACTCCAGCTGGATTCGTTGGCAAGCCAGCTGTTTCCTTCCAAGAGGAATTATCCAGTGTAAACGTCCCAGTTGAGTCCAGGCACTAGGTAGTAGATTGAGAAATGGGCTGGCTCAATGATAAAAATGGATTGCCTATCCCATATCTATTTGGGCTTGTGGTTTCTTTCTTTTGGACTACTGTTATGAATTTTGTATCCAAGCATGTTGTTTTCTGGGCTTTGGGCTTTGGTTTTATTGGGCTTTTGGTTTTCTTCAACACTGCTGTCTATGGTGATGGAGATCCGGTCTGTGTGCGTTGTTTTGAGCTGGTTTCTTCAGATCTGATTGTTTTGAGCTTGGGATTTGGGTCAAGTTTCGACCATGCGGTGATGTGTCGGAGTCTCTCATGGTGTCTGTATCTCTTGGATTTTGTCTCTTGATCGAGGTTTTGTGGTCGCACTGGATAAGGTTTCGTTCAGAGATGTCGGCTATGGAGTTTCCGGCGAGGAGTATTCCCACCTGTTGTTTTATTGCTGGGTTTTGGTACTTGGTTTCTGAGTTGGCCCATTGTGTTGTTGGGCTTTAAAGCCCACAAATGTTTTGTTGAAACATTTCCCATTTTGTTGAGGAGATTGGGTTGGGAGGCAGATGGTATGCATGTACTAGTGTAGAGGTGGTATCAAGGCCGGTCTTGACATTTTTGAGGCCTTAAGCGAACTCGTAATATGGATCTTTTTATATCTTTATATAGTTTTTGTAAATATAAATAAAAACTTTAAAAATATATCATTATAAGAATTTAAAGATAACATACTAATATTTTTGTTATGCATTTAGGGAGAAAAAAAGAGTATTAATTGTCTTATATTCTACTCCATTAAGTACATCAAACAACCATAAATAGCTATAGTTTAAAAATTTTATGGTTTTGAGTAGAAAAAAAAAGCATAAGGTTTTTGTTTGTATATTGGTTGAACTTTAGTGTTTTGCTTATTATTTTTTTTTTAGTATTTATTTGTGTAAAATGCATGCTACTAGTTTTGCTCTATTAAGTATATTATATGGATATAAATTGAGGGTGTGTATCAATAAAAAAATTTGAAAAGTTTATGATATTTCTCTCTAAAAAGAGGAAAAGTTTGTGGTATTAAAACAAAAACTAAAAACTCTGAGGGACCCTATTTTTGGGGGCTTTATTAACCTTTCATTTGCAATTCTGAAGTTTTTATATATACATACTATTATTCATAAGTTTTGGGGGCCCTAATTTTGGGCAAATACTCAGGGGCCCGAGGCGGCGGCTTTGGCACTGGGTGGTATACACTTGTTTCTCAGTCCCATGCTCTGGATTGGCAGCTTTTGCTTGTGCCCCAGTTCCTTTTGGGCTTGTGGGATGGTTTTATTTGTGTTCCGCTGGTGTTCAAGTTGCTGCTCTTGGGTCTGGAACTGCTGCTTTGCTCGATTCTGAAGCTGTTTTTGACTTGCGATCTTGGTTGCTGCCTTTGGTGGTGGATTGAAATTGGGATTGGGGATTTAGCTTGTTGAGGCCATTGCGCCTTTTGTTGCTTCCCATTTGGTGTTTTTTTTGCTGCTATTGTTATTTCCATTGTTGGGTTGGTTTTGTTAGTTGAGGGTCGACTGTATGTCCATTGATATGCATGTCTGATTTTCTTTAAGTTCCTAGTATTTCTTGATTTGGCTGATCTTGTCTCTATTGGAGTTGCTTGGCTTTGGTCTTCTCGTCTTGGTAACTTGAGTTAAGTGATCTGGTTGTCACGACTTCCGAGGGGTTTGCTTATGGCCTAGTTCGACTTTAACTTTAGTGGATTTGAGATGGCTAGAATATGGATTATGCATCGGGCACTTAAATCAAAATTAGTTGGGTATCCTTTGGTTAGTTCTAGTTTTTCTTCCCTTCTTTCCCCTTTCCTTGAGGGATGTTCAAGGATTGCTTGCTTTCCTACCCATAGCGGGTTGTGCTTGGGATTTTTGTCCACCCATAGCGGGATGTGCATGAGTTTAGGTTTATTGTATTGGTCCTTGCATATATACTCTCCTGTTGTTCTTGCCTCCTTAGGTTGGGTGGAGGCTGGAGCAATAGAGGAAAAAATGTATGAAAACATTAGTCTTTTGTAGCTCCATGTGGCTTGTGCGAGTTTATTTTGATAGTATAGTTTCTTGAATTGTTAGGTGTACATGGTGAGTAGTGCGTGCAGGCTTTTATCGCTCGAGTGTGTTGTACTTCCTAGGGTATTCCCCTTGTAACTTATAACTGCTTGTGGCATTTTCTTTTCGTTTTAGCCCACTTAACTTAGAAAAAAAAAAAATCTTCAAATTAAGAAAACCAAAAACCCACAAATCTTCAAATCAATAAACCCCAAACCCATAAATCTTCAAATGAACAAACCCCCTCCCCAAAAGCCCACCACAGGTTATTGATGGAGAGAGATCACCCACCCCCTTGCAACTCACAGAAGCTTGCTGTTGTCGCTCATCGTGCCATTCCGGTCTCTAAAGAGAGAGAGGAGGAGGATCAATTGGTCATTTGAAGAGAGAAGAGAGAGACCCACCTACCACCGCTCGCGTCGCTCTTTATCACTAGTGGACCTTTTTTGGGATGATGAATACCCTAAATTAAGGCCTACCTAGGTTTGTGACGTTACTTGGGGTTTAGGGGGAATTGGGTATCTTGGAGGTATTATTAGTTTACTAGTAATTACGGGCGCTTGTCAAAAAAAAAATTAAGCGTACTAATTAGAATTTTACAATCTAAAAAATAACTAAGATATAAATGTCAGATAAGAGATACATTGCATGCATATACGAAGAGATATATTATTACAAAATAGAGAATAAATTAGAAAGTATAATGATTTTAAAAAAGTGTTACTAGTTTGAGAGAAATGAGGGAGAAAGAAAATAGTTTTTTTTATTTTTTGTGTGAGTGGATCCCACAAAAAAAATGATCTAATGGATAAAATATATGCCCAATTTTAGAAGTTTTTTGGCCATTGGATCATACCCTATATGGGCTCCACACTTTTGAGAAGATAGAAGTGATATTTTTTTTTTACCGGGGGGGAGGGAATAATTTCAGATAAAATATCAGTCATTGGATTAATTAAAATAGATTTCAACCGTAGATAATGGGAGATAATTTAAAAAATTCAAAAATATTTGTGTTTTATATTATAGATGTCAGCAGGAAACGTTAGTGTAATTTTCCTTTTAATCTATTATTTATATATAACAATAATTATAATTTGTATAATTCTAAAAAAATGAGTTTAACTACGTTAAAAATGGTTATCTAAGAATAATTATTCTTGGTTTAACAATAATTAGAAAAATTAAAATCTGCTTAACTTTTACAAAAAAAAAAAAATAGGACTTTAAGTAAATTAGAATTGGTTACAAAGGTGAAATTTATATTTTATTAAAAAAGGGTAAAATTGAAATAAAAGCACCTTTATGGCAGTTTGAACTTTTTATTTTTACTAAGTTATTAACAATATGACTCAATTGTCCAAAGTTACCTATTGATCATTTTTTTCTACTTTAAATTATCAAGCAAATGACATAATTTTTCCCTTCTTCTTTATCCTCGTTTTACAAGAAAATAATTTTATGCTCCTTTTTGTATAAAAATATATGTATATAAAAAAAAGTCAACTTAAGCCCACTTTGGCTTATTTTTCTTAATTTTTTTTAACTACTTTGGCTTTCAAGATTTTCAAATTTAATAAACTTTTTTCACCGTTTAATAAAAAAATTATATTTTTATAGTTTCTCTTTAGGAGACGAATATAAGAATATAAAAATTCTATTCAAATTTGGAGAAAATAAACTAAGGTTATGTTTTGGATCAAGGATTTAATGAAGAAAAAATGAATGAAAATGAAAAAGGTACATGATTCATTGGTCTCGAACAATTGGATC
>BRYE01000016.1:16291997-16301997 GCA_030159115.1 Actinidia arguta var. hypoleuca | reverse complement strand
AATCATGAATCTATCAGGAACTAAGTTAATGAAGATCATAAGCATTCTTGGAAATGAAATCTCAAAGATCGTGAAGTGATTGGAGCTCAAAGGCCAAGGAAATCAAAGAATCACATTCTGTAAATAAGTGTCGACACTAAGTATCGATACCAAATGTCACTAGCCAAAAAAGTATTTCTGGAGAATAAAGTGTCGACTCCAAGTATCGACACCAAATGTCAGTAGCCAAAGAAGTATTTCTGGAGAATAAATTGTCGACACCCAGTATCGACACCAAATGTCTGTAGCCAAATAAATATTTTTGGAGAACAAAGTGTCGACATCAAATAGCGACGCCAAATGTCAGTAGCCAAAGAAGTATTTCTGGAGAATAAAGTATCGACACCAAGTATCGACACCAAATGTCAGTAGCCAAAGAAGTATTTCTAGAGAACAAAGTGTCGACACCCAGTAGCGACACCAAATGTCAGTAGCCAAAGAAGTATTTATGGAGAACAAAGTGTCGACACCAAGTATGGATACCAAATAACAGTAGCCAAAGAAATATTTCTGGAAAAGGAAGTGTCGACACCAGTATCGACACCATCAAACAATGGCTAAACTCCTTAAAGACCAGATGATCAAGTGTCGACACCTAATATAAGTAGTGTCGACACCCGGAGACAGCAAGTTTCAATAGAAGGAAGAAGGCTTGAAGTGTCGACACCTACAAATGAAGTGTTGACACTTGGAACCGAGAAGGTGTCGACATCTAATAGTAATATTTTTGAACGCAAAGTTATTTGAAACAGCATTAAATGCTCCACAACTACCACCAATGACTCACTATTCCTCAAGCCATTAAATACAAGTCTCCAAGGGCATTTGATGAAAAATCCAATTATCCCCCCTCTTGGGTTGCCTATTGGGACAACACACTTTACCTCTTGTCTCAGATTTGGTGAAAGTCCAAGCAGAGAAAGGATAGGCTTTCTACGTAGAGTGTGTGTGAAAGCAAGATAGGTGAAAACACATGATAATTTTAGAAGAATATATCTAAGAGAATTCCTTTAAAGATTATAAGAATCATGGATAGATTATTTAGGAGTAACTCCTCAGTAAGCTCTCGATCTTTTTTGACTGCTATACTAGATATAGTTAATGAAGAAGAGCATGAGTTTCAAGATTTAACAATAGATTTAGAAAATTGAAATATACTTAAAGTACCTATTAAAGAAACTTATAAAATAAGTTTCTTACAGTCATCTTTTAAAGTACATATGAAAGTTAAACCTGTAAAATAAGTTTATCCTTTAACTAAAGAACACAAAAAATGTAGCCTTTTAAATAAAGAATCAGTTAAAAAACATAAGTCACAATGACACAACTTTATTCATATAGGATTAATTCAAGTTGTAGTAAAGCCTTTAACTGCTAAAGGAATTAATTCGTCAACATTAATAGGTTTACGAGATGTAAGATTTAGAAATTTTAGTAACAGTATAATGGAAATAATGGAGTCAAGTTTACATGATGGTCTAGTACATTTTAATTGTTTTCCTAATTTTACTCTTAGTTTAAATGATCCTCACATATTAAAAGTGTTAACATTAAACATTCAAATTTTGGGAGAATTTACTGAGATGCTAGAAGGAAGCCACTTTATAGATTTAATTTATCTAATTTATTATAAATGTATGAAAACAAATTTAAATGTACATGCCTTAGTAAGAAGTCCAAAAGATAAAAACATTACTAATACAAAGTAGTACAAGTTATGCTCATGTCAGAATACATAAACCAATATTATGGAAAGATATTAATCTACCTACAAATTGGTTATTAGATAACAGAAGTTGCCAAAGTAAAATCCGAAATGACACTATTAATTTAGATTATATACAAAAATACCTAAATATTACAGTTAAAATAAGTTTTGATGATTTAAGAATAAACACTTCCTCTAGGCATAGCTTAGATAACAGAAGCACGGCTAGTATGGCAAGTGTTTCTCGAAAAGATAAACATTTAATCGACTCTTTAGAACCCAAAGTTAAGTTACAAAGAGTAGAAACATCTTCATAGGTTAGGAAGCCAAGATATTCAACACATCTTAGATTTGGAGAAGAAGAAGAAGAAGAAGAAGAAGAAGAAGAAGAAGAAGAAGAAGAAGAAGAAGAAGAAGAAGAAGAAGAAGAAGAAAAGGCTTCCCAAGGATCACCTATACAAATAGATTTTGAAGTAAATACTCCTGTTAATCCACAACTATTAACTATTCATTCATAATTTATAGCAGATGTAGAAAAACTATTAAAAAAATTTAAGTCAAAAGAAAATAAGACTAAATGACATGAATATAAAAATAATCACACTAAAAAATAAATATTTTAAATAGTAAACTCATGGAGAGAATTTTTGAATGATATTCGTACTGTTTTGTCCTTTGATCATAAATGTCACGCTCCAAATAGCTCAAGATTCAGCCACGTAGACAAACACCATAATTAAAAAAAAATCAGCGGAATACAATACGATAAATATATATTTTGTCATAATATCAGAGTACAACTAATCTATCCCTCCAATAGAATCATGTTCTCTATGAGCTATCAAGTACAAAATAAAATGATATCCCATGGACAATACCTACACTAGACCAAAAGAATATTATACTTTTCAAAAAATATATAAATAAGTTTTTAAAAATAAAAGAAAACTAAATGGCAATCCACATGCCTCACGAATCAGGATAACTCTTGTTACTTAAATTTATTTTATAGTAAAGTTGAGTTATTTTGCAAAGACTTAACAATAGACTTGATATCTCAAACCAAAACCATGATACATAACTATATAATAAAAACATGATACAATAAAATATGCTTTTATTCATATCAAAATATACTTTTCATTTTCAATCCATGATTTCATAAATTATTAAGTTTCCACATTTTTTAGCTTTTTTCAAAAGCATTTATTTCATGATTTATCAAATTAATGAATTCACAAACTTTTCGGCTTTTCACAAAAAGCAATAACCATTCCAAATGACGATATCTCGTCATGCACTAAGCATATAAGACAATATTCGGTCTATTTCTCAGACTTTCACCGAAGGTTTGACATATCCAATATTCGGTTAATTTCTCGGTCACTAACCGAAGGCTTGATATTCCCTCTCGTGCGATGTTATATAGGTCTTTCACTTCGGGCTTAATCTAAGCTAAATTATTCCAATACGTCCTACCGTGTTATTCCCAAAACTATTTTCAAAATACAGTATTCACAAAGTTATATTTTCTAAAAGAATTAATGTAAACCACATAACATGCAAGTATTAAAACCTTCAATAATAGTCATTATTGAAATCATTTGAATTCATTTATAAACAATGTCATGACCATAACGTGAACCAAATGTATTTACTTTAAAAAGTTTTCATAAACTGTTACTATAGGTTACTACCGGTAGTGGTCTGGGCACTACCGGTAGACAGTGTACCAGAGACAAAGCTACATAAATCACTACCAATAGTGAAAAAATGAACTACTAGTAAAAGACCATCAAGAGAAAAAATATAATAATTCACTACTGGTAGTGAAAAAGAGTACTACCAGTAGACAACGGTCTAGTGGCAAAATTCAATTAATAACTACCGGTAGAAAAAATAAGTACTACCAGTAGCAAACCACCCAGAGGTGAAATACCAAAAATCACTACCAGTAGTGAAAATATTACTATCGGTAGGTCGGGCCCTCGAGCCAGCTTCAGGAAACAAATGGAACTACCAGTAGAGAAAAATAGGATTACCAGTAGACATCGTAGAAAATAGAACATTTTAAGATTTTCAGAACTTCCGATTTTCATTTCAAACCTTGTTTTTCATTTAGGGTTCAACACCCAAAGTAATGCCTCATAGGCTATATACTAGCCATTAACACCAACCCAAAGTAAAACCCTAACAAAGAAACCCTTTTTACCTCAAATAGATCCAAGCAAACTTTAACAAGTTGAAGAAGATGGATGACCTCTAAAACTCCGATTTTGAACTTTCTTGGTTCAACACGAAGCCTTTGTCGAGTGGATAATCTTACTCCAAATGATCATTACTCAAATCACAACTCACACACTCAAATCTTGACCAAGCAAGCCGAGAAAGGAAAATTCAATTCTTCTTATCTACACAAATCAGTAGACGATGGGACAAAACTACCACCCCGATCTTCCACAAAATTAAAACGGTTGCCCTTGAGTGTACAATAAGTAACCCGATATACTGAACACAATCTATCGTAGTATGATAACTCGTCAACCAATCCATACCAAGGATTAGATCGAAACTCGTCATGTCCAACACAATGAAGTCGAACACGAAATCTCGATTGGCAATCTCAACCTCGCAAGACCTACAAACTCGTCTCAAGGTTGTCCTACCTCCAATTGGAGTGTATAACAAAAGTACTATATCTAACACCAATGTCAAAGCAAATGTTGATGCGATGAATGAATGTGATGCTCCCATGTCGATGAGTACACCAGCCCACAAATTAAACACAAGAAAAGTACCTCACACAACAGAGGTATCCAACTGTGGCTCCTGTTGTCCCGCTGTTCTTGACAGTCTCGCTGCTGATGTCATAGTGTAAACTTGCCCCTGAGTCTTCTGACCTTGCTGACCCACGACTTGTGGTCCGAACTGATAGAAAGACTGATTCGGTGTAAATGTTGGAGTGGCCCTTGAGGCCTGAACTGACTGAGTAAGTTGTTACAATAATGTAGCTCCCTGATTATTCTTCCTCTGCGTGCACCGTCTCATGACATGATCCACTTGACCACACTGATAACAAGTAAGTGGCCCCCTAACTAGTGACTGCTCCTGCACTTGCCTGTGTTATTGAACCTTTAGTGGGCAGTCCACAACACGATGCCCCAGCTGGTGGCAACCAAAACAAATCGGCCCTCTCCGAGATGTCTGGCCAGATGATGCTACTGAAATAGTACGTGAATACCTAGTAGGATACTGCTGCTGTGACGTAGAACCTTTTGATTTCTTCAAAAAATGTCCCTCACACTGAGAACTCATACCTTCACGTTGGGATTTTGGATTTGTCATATTCCTCGTCTCATTCAAAGTTTCCTCTGTGGCCGCCATCGAGCTAACCATGGCGAGTAAACTTTGATCAAGTTCCTCGTAATCTTATTCTTTATGGAAGGCGTAAGCACTCTCATAAATTGTTTTGCCTTCTCTTCCTCCTTCGACACAAATGCCCTTGTGAACCTCAATAAGCTAGTGAATTTGGCCTCATACTGAGCCACATTCATACTCCCTTGAACCAAATTAATGAATTATGTTCTCAATGCCTCCTTAGCTGTATCCATAAAGTATTGGTCTAAGAAAGCTTTCCTAAATGGCTCCCATTTCTTAGCCACATTATCCTCCATGGTCTTCCACCATTGGAGGGCATCCCCTTATAATTGATAAGACGCGAACAACACCCTCAACTCCTCCACCGTCACCAAGATTGCGTCTAATGCTTTTATGACTTGCTCTAACCAATCTTCTGCAACCAACGGATTCGGTTCACCCTTAAACGTAGGCAGGCAAAGTTGTAGAAAAGCCTTCATGGTCGTAGTAGCCCTAGAGACTGCCGCTCTAACCAACACTTGCATCGTTTGCAACGTGTGCCTCACCACTTGTTCAATGGTAGTGAACACCCCTTGCATAAATTCCACGCCACCAAAAACTTCCAGTGGAGCTCCTCTTCCCATCACTGACTCTTGGTGATTTTCACCACCCCCTCTTCACGGTCCCCACAAACCCCACGTGCTACACGAGCCCCTCAAGCTCCCGTAAATGACCTCGCGCGACCTCTTGTTTGACGTGGTGTCATGTTCTACACGATGCCACAAGAAAACGATAAAATAATCATGTTCATTTATGTTTAAGCCAAAGGCATTACTCTACAATACTTATGTCAATAACATGTAACCCACATATGTTCATGTTATTTCTCAATACCCATTTAACACCCCCGTGTTACCTTTCAATACTTAAATACTAAAGCAAATGTGGTCTAACCACTCCACGGCTCATAGGTATTAAAACCTAGAGCTCTGATACCATGTTGTCACACCCAAAATAACTCAAGATTTGGCCATGTAGATAAACACCATAATTAAAAAAAAATAGCGGAATACAATACGACAAATATATATTTTTGTCATAATATAAAAGTACAACTAATCTATCCCTCCCGTGGAATCATGCTCTCCATGAGCTATCAAGTACAAAACAAAATGATATCCCATAGACAATGCCTACGATGGACCAAAAGAATATTATACTTTTCTAAAATTACATAAATTAGTTTTCTAAAAATAAAAGAAAATTAAACGACAATCCACATACCTCACGAATCAAGATAACCCTTGGTACTTAAAATTTATTTTATAGTAAAGGTGAGTTACCTTGCAAAGATTTAACAATAGACTTGGTGTCTTAAGTCAAAATCATGATACATAACTATGTAATAAAAACATGATGCAATAAAGTATGTTTTTATTCATATCAAAATATACTTTTGATTTTCATTTCATGATTTCACAAATAATTAAGTTTTCACATTTTACGTCTTTTCTCAAAAGCATTTATTTTATAATTTGTCAAATCAATGATTTTACAAACTTTCTGACTTTTCACCAAAAGCAATAAATTTTCCGAATGACACACATAGGCTAGTACCTAATCAGTCTCGTCATGTACGAAACATATGAGATAATATTCGGCCCACTTCTTGGACTTTCACCAAATGTTTGACATACCCAATATCCGGCCCATTCTCTTGAACTTTCATTGAAGGTTTGACATACCCAATATGCTTGACATTCCCTCCCACGTGGTTGTTATATAGGTCTTTCACCTCAGGCTTAATCTAAGCTAAATTATTCTGGTACGTCCTAACTTGTCATTCTCAAAACCATTTCCAAAATACAACATTCACAAAGTTATATTTTCTAAAAGAATTAATGTAAATCACATAACATGCAAGTATTAAAACCATCAATAATAGTTATTATTCAAATTATTCAAATGCATTTATAAACAATGTCATGACCGTAACGTGAATCAAATGTATTTACTTTAAAAAGTTTTCATAAACTGTTACTACTGGTAGTGGTCTAGGCACTACCGGTAGACAGTGTTCCAGAGACAAAGTTATATAAATCACTACCAAAAGTAGAAAAATATACTACCGGTAAAAGACCATCCAAAGGCAAAATAAAATAATTCACTACCGGTAGTGGAAAAGAGTACTACCGGTAGACCGTCTAGTGGAAAAATTCAATTAATAACTACCAGTAGGGAAAACAAGTACTATCAGTAGGCAATCACCCAGAGGTAAAATACCAAATATCACTACTAATAGTGAAAATATTACTACCGATAGGTCGAGCCCTCGAGCCAGCTTCAAGAAACAAAGAGAACTACAGGTAGAGAAAAATAGAACTACCGTTAGACATCTCAAAATAGAACTACCGTTAGAACACTTTCAGATTTCAAAATACCGTTAGACATCTCAAAATACAGAACACTTTCAGATTCCCAGAACTTTCAATTTTCATTTCAAATCAAGTTTTCCATTTAGGGTTCAACACCCAAAGTAATGCCTCAATAGGCTATATACTAGCCATTAACACCAACCCAAAGTAAAACCCTAACAAAGAAACACCTTTTATCTCAAATAGATCCAAGCAAGCTCCAACAAGTTGAAAAACATGGATGAACTCTAAAACTCCGATTTTGAACTTTCTTGGTTCAACATGAAGCCCCCGTCGAGTAGATAATCTTTCTCCAAATGATTACTACTCGAATCAAACCTCACACACTCAAATATAGCCTCAAGAAGCAAACCATGGAGAGGGAGAGGGAGAGGGAGAGGGAGAAGAGAGAGGAAGAAAAAAATAAATGTTGTAGTAAATGCTAGCAATTTGGGTTAGGTCAAGGGAAAGAGACCTAAATGCCCTCCTTGGATTTTGGGTCTTGTTTGGCCTAAATACATTTCCAAACCAATATTGGATCCAAATTATTGGCCCATGCTCTCACACACCCCTCTTTCAAGCCCAATGTAAAATACCCTTAGGTCCACTACCCCACATGTGGCCCAATTAAATTTAAATGGGTCTATTATACCAAAATCCATAACGATATATACACACACACACAAACATACACGATGACGTCACTTATGCATCATAATTAAAAGAAAAATATTCTCAAAACCTTACAATATATTTAAGTCAACTATTCCTTCTTGGTTTTTACGATGATGGTCACAGCATGGAGTCACTCTTGAGTTAATACCTTCTAATCTTATGGATCAAGTTACCTATTTTTCTTCTCTATATAAAGTAAGTCAACACATGAGTTAGTTTCCTATATTATTTATTTTTATGTCCAAATATAAAGTTGATTAGATCTTCAAATAGCAATACAATATTGCTAATAATATAGTCATTAGACAATAATTTGGTAAATGGTGGGATGCGTTCAAACAACAACGCATCATTGATCAAGTCAAACAAGAATTCCCTGTTCTTGTCCTAACTCTAGTTCAGTATGTGAACCCAGTCCAGTAGAACCCAACTACTCTAATCCAGTAGAAACCAACTACTTCAGCCATGCTAAATTATTCCACAGTCAGGTTAGGAAGCCCCTCTTCCAATATCAAGACCAATAAATCCAATACTAAAAACAAATCAAACAATAGTGGGCTTTTAAGAGTGACAAATCTATTCTTAGCCCAAGTTCAAGCACAATCAATAGTCAAAGAAGAGTCAGACGGTTCAAATGATTCGATAAATTCAGAAGCCTCAGATGCATCTACCAGTAAAGATCCTTATAAATCTTAGTCACAAGATGCTCAAGATCCATTTGCCTAATATTCTAAAGATACCAATTATTTTACAACTTCAATCACTACTACCATTTTATGGTTGAAAAGCTACTATAAAATGACTGTTATCAAAGTCAAAACATGAATAGTAAAAATTAAATTTACTATTCATGAATAGTAAAAGTCACCCATTGCATTATTGCACCCCATGTGCTCGTACCAAAAGAAGCCAACAGTTTCATTTACACTGTGACTACCCCTGCTTTCCAGTCATGCAAGAAAAAGGAATTAAATCTTTTTACTATAAAAGGAGATCAAGTCATCAACTAAAAAGGAGCAAAAATCGAGAACCCAATCTTCTCTCTACCTTGTTTTACCCTTCTAACCTGTAAACATTTTTCTTTACTAAATAATTTATTCAGTTATCATTTCAAGCACTTCAAGTTATTTCTAGTAAACGAATTATAAGTCATCTTGTTTGTATTCAATTCAAGTATATATTTTTAGTATTTACTTATTTTTTGCAATTCCGCCTAAATGGCTGGTTTTAACTCATTTTTAGTATTTACTTATTTTCTGCAATTTCGCTTAAATGGCTGATTTTAACTCTGCTTTATCCGCCTCAATGACTGATTTAATTACTTTATTTATTTATGTGCTATTTTTGCCTTTATAGTGTGTGTATATATATATATATATATATAAAGAAAAACTAGTATAAATGAAAATTTTATACTTTTTCATTATTGTCAACATTTGGGGGCATGTTAGAGAATTTTTCCTTATAATTGTAAATTTTTTAACTAACAAAATATAATAAAATTTAGGGGCATGATAACTAACCACCCAATGTGCAAGGGTTAAGATATAAAAAATACAAAAAGAGTATAAAAGAGTATAAATATTTTTGTAAATAGGTTGCAGTGAGTGAAAACATCCTTCTCTATTCTATATTGCATACATCGGTACATGCACTGACCAATAACTATTGTTTGATTTTCATGAGAAGATTTTTAACTTTTTTAGAGAGAGAGAGAGAGAGAGAGAGAGAGTAGGGTTGCTTATTAGGTGAGCTTTACATGCAAATGTGAGGGTAGTGTGTTTGAGCATGCAGGCAACGAAATGGG
>BRYE01000016.1:16274497-16279497 GCA_030159115.1 Actinidia arguta var. hypoleuca | reverse complement strand
CTCAGTTGACTTAACCATCATTCATTTGCATTACTTATTATTTTCTTACAAATTACAATGTTATCACAAAAATAAAAATTTTGACTAATTATTGTCTTCGGTCTCTTCATCGTTTAATGCAAACAAGTAAGGATATTTCTTCAAATATTTTTATTACTACATAAGCGTCTGTAAATATAAGGTTTTTTCTATGTTCATTAAAATTATTAGCAATGTTTTATATGTGTGTGATGACAAATTGAGTGGTGGGATAATAAACACCCGAGCACTCTTTAGTACGTTATAAAATGTTTAAAAAAAAATTACAAACAGAATTAGACACGTCACAATCATCTTGTAATACTATGCACATTTAGTCTGTTTGTACATAAAGAGTAATCATTTATTAAAAATTTTGAGTTAACTGTAGCATAAGATAAGTTGTGTTACAATAGTGGTCAGAGTCTAATGCAAATTTTCTACTTTTTGAGCCATGTATATTTTTTAAAAAAAATTAAGTTGGTATCTGTACGCAGAAGATTTAATATATAAGATGGAATTTCTAAATTTTTGAATTTGAGCTTCAAAAGTTTTTAATCCATATTTAAAAATTAAATTTATAATATAACAAACACATCTGACGTAAAATAAATCATTGCATACATGAGTTTTTAATTGCTGATTAAATAGTTCAATAGTGGCAGTGTTATTGATCGCATTATCAAAGTAATGCTGAAAATATTATTTTTAATATTATATTTCCGTAAAACATTCATAATAGATACAAAAATTTCTTGGACATTATGTGGGAATTCAGTATTGCAAAAATCAAGAATTCTTTATTGTAGCATCCAAGTGGAATCAATGTAACATACAATCAGAAGATAATAATGAAGTTGATTTCAACCTTGTCACATATTATAAGTACATGAGATAGTAAATTTGTGTGCACTTTGTTCATTAATTAATTTATTTTTTTGATTTTTAAAAGTTATGAAGCAATTCCTTCTAATAGTAGTTATGGAGACTAACCGGAATTGAGGATTAACGATCTTAATCTCCTATTAGGTGTCCTATATGTGGGCATGTCTGACAAGCCATTTGAGGGATCGATCTGATTATTCGAGGCCATTTCGGGTATAGTATCACCACTTGAGATCTCAAACTCATTGTATTCAACCTCGTCCAAATTTTCTACATTCAAATCACGAGGACCCATTTTTTTGAAAAGTACAATTTAAATACTAAAATAACAACAGTATAGTAAAAAAATATCGATATTAAGATACCTCAAGTCCGAAGCGCTTGAAATATTTGGATACAACACTTCTTCAACACTTGAGAAATTGCGAGCAATCAAATAAATATATGAAATTGAGAGAGTATGAAGAGGCAGTGCTCATTGGACCAAAATACCTAAAACCTAGCCGTTTATTGTTGTTGTGGAGAGATATTTTGGTCATTTATAGTCTAAATATTATTTTACCCCCAAAAGTAGCTGTTATAGAGATGTTGGGAGGTAAAAAGGTCAAAAAAGTCAAAAAAATACAAAATAGCCGTTGGGCTTTAGGTGCTGACACGTGTACATAAATGTTTATTAATTAAATGAATGAATGGTTGGTCTAGTGATTTGGTTCTAGGTGCGCAGAGGCCAATATTGTGAGTTCGAATCTCACTAAAACTAACTTTTTGGGGTTCCATGTGCGCCGAATTAAGTGTATATTAATAAAATAAATCATTTCAATAAACGAATGAATGAGTTGGTTCAGCAGTTTGGTGTATGGTGCGTGGAGGGCAAGGTTGCGATTTCAAATATCGGAAGAAATTTGTTTTTTTTTTAACGGCCAAACGATCCAGCTTAACAAGCCGGACGATCCAGATTAATGGGCTAGATTGTTCCGTCTGTTAAGGCAAGTCAATTCGGGTTAACGGTCAAAGCACTAATGGGTCGGTCTGGATGGTAGGCTAGTCTTTGCGAAGGCTACCCAGCCCGTGATCGATACTAAATGGGCTTCGGTCGAGCCCAAGCCCAAATAGTCTGGGCTAATCCAAACGACTATAGTACCAGGTCAGCAAGCAAGCGAGTTGAAGAGCTCTACCAATTACGCACCTCTAAAAATAAACAGGTTATGAATTCATAGTTCAAAGCGAGAACTCCTTAACAAAATCAGTTTGGCTCTTAAACGCTGCCCTTAGAAAGAACTGAATGTCTTATTGTCCGAGTTCAACAATCAATTTGTATAGTCTCTTGGACAAGTTTGCCTTCATGAGCATGTTCTTCAAGGGGAACTCAGTATGTACTACGATTGAGTATGCTTGAAAGTAGTGCATGAACTTTTGGGTAGTAATGACCAAAGCTAGAATGAGTTTCTTTAGAGGCAGGAACCTCGCTTGACAATCTGTAAATGTCGAACTAACGAAGTAGATCGGGTATTACTCTCTATCTACCTCCATCAGCAACACCGAGCTAACAGCATGTTCAGAGATGGCAAGGTAGATATAGAGTAGCTCTCCCTCATATGGGGTGGAGATAAGTGGTGGCTTTGTCAAGTACTCCTTGAACTGTTGGACCGCGAGTTCCCACTATTCTCCCCCAAAAGAACTTGGTGTTTTTGCGAAGGAGTTGAAAAAATAGTCAGCATTTGTTGGAAGACTTACTGATGAAACGGTTAAGTATTGCTGCCATTCCTGTTATCTTTTTAATTTTCTTTGCAATTCACATACTCTAAAGGTTTTTGATAACCACAATATGTTCCGGGTTTGCTTCGTTTCCCCGTCAAATGACTAAATGTCCTAGGAATTTTCTTGAGCTAACTCCTAAATTGCACTTAGCTGTGTTCTTTTATGCTCTTTTAAGATCTTGAACACCTTGACGAGATCCTTTGGATGGTCCCACTCTGATTTTCTTTCGACTACCATATCATCAATGTAGACGGCCATGGTACTCCCCATCAAATGCCCAAATATCTTGGTGATCATTCTCTAGTAAGTGGCCTTAGAATTCTTCAGCCCGAAGTGCATGACCTTGTAACAAAAAATGCCTTGAAGGTGATGAAAGCGGTCTTCTCTCGATCTAGCTCGTGCTTTTATATCTGGTGGTAACCTCGATAAGTAGCTAGAAAGTTCATGCGGCCATGGCCAGATGTTTAATCCACCAGTTAATCGATCTTTGGCAAGAGGAAGCAGTCCTTTGGACAAGCTCAGTTGAGGCTTGCGAAATCGACACACATATTCCACTTGCCATTTTTTCTTCACCACCACTGTATTGGATAACCAGCTTGGGTAAAAAACCTTAGTTATTGCACCTCTTTTAGATTTTTGACCCATATCACCATGCCCACATGTTTTTCTACAGATCTTTTCCTTTGCTGTTTCACAAGCTGAGTTTTAGGCATGACATTAAGCTCGTGAAGTTTAGATCGATCCCCGACATCTCGTATGGCATCCATGCGAAGACCTTAATGTTTTCTTTCAAGAACTCGATGTGCTTAGTTCTCTCCCACTCTTTCATGTTTGAGCCAATAAGAAAGTAGCAGTCCAAGCTTTGCTCATAAAGAATTAGGTCCTCAACTACTTTGTCTCCCAGGGTTCTGCCAACATCTTCAGCACTTCCCTTTTCTCTTCCATGAATTGCACTTATTTCATAGCTACTTTAGTGTTCAGCATGGCGAGGTAGCACTGCTTGGTTGCAACTTGATCCCTATAAAGCATTTTTTGCCCTTGGGGACGGTGAATTTAATGACCTGGTGTAGTGTGGAGACGACTCCATTCATCTTGTGAAGCCAGTCACGACCAACGATCGCATTATAGAGAGAAAAAATGTCTATAACTACAAACTTGGTCTCTAGCTCTTAGGAATTAGCTCGGACTTTGAGGGTCATGGTTCATAATGGCTAGTGGGCCTAAGCATTGAACTCGACTAACGAAGCTCGGGTCGGCTTCAAAAATTTCCTTAGACAACTTGAACTATTTAAATCAATCATAATACATCACCTCATCCAAACTTCTGGAGTCCACTAGGATTCCTTTGATGTTGTAATCGTGGATCCGCAACAAGATGACCAAAAGATCGTTATGGGGGTGTTGGACCCGCGTGAGATCTATCTTGGGAAAGGTGATGCTTTTTGGCTCATATGAACCTTATTATGGCTTATTGGCCACTAGCTGGACCAAGAGGACCTCGTTCATCTATTTGACAATGTGAATCTCTTCTTGGATCCTATTCTCAAGCTCGGGTCATGTGGACACGCGATCATGTGAATAGTCCTGATGGGGAGGTCTTCCTCTAAGGTAATGTCAGTATCTTCCTTTTCTAGGTTCATTTATGTGTCAATTTTTTTTTGTAAGAAATTACTGTCACTGAAACTTTTTGTGGTTGTGCCACGTAAGATAAGAGTACCTTTTGATGTCATGGTGTGACACTATTTTCAATGGAATTTGGAAGGGATGTGCACAAATTCAGAATGTAAACAAACTAAAATGAACACTTCTAAATGCAAAACTTCTATACGATACAAAAAGGTACCCAACAATCTAGCAAACAAAAGGCTGAAAATTAAATATGGGTGAAGATGGATTAAAAATTAATGTTACCCAACAATTTATCAGAACCAAAAATAAAAAACAAAGAGAAACAAAGAAAAGACGGGTTTTGAAAAGGAGTTTTAAAAAATAGATGTTGTTACCTGATCTGATCGATAAAGAAGACAAAGAGCAAGGTCGCTTCAATGTTGCTCGATGAAGAAGAAGCTTCTTGCGAACTGGACCCAGAGGTGACTGAGATCCCATGGGTTTAGGCTTTTAGAACTTCGCATCAATAGAAATGGATATTAGGGTGGATCGATTGACAACACCTAAGATCTAATGGCTGAGATGTGCCCATAGTACAACTCCCCAACTACCCTTAGATTGACCTTTTTGGGTAGTGAGAACAAAAGGGGGGGGGGGAATCTTAACCAAAGTGAAACAAGTCTGAGCCCTTGAATCCTAGGGTAAAACAATCTTGACCCTTAATTTGAAAC
>BRYE01000016.1:16256997-16266997 GCA_030159115.1 Actinidia arguta var. hypoleuca | reverse complement strand
TAATCTCCAGATTTAATTGGGATATCCACCCACGCTTATCCTTCCGAGGAACTCGCCATGATACACTGACACGGCTCAGAACTCCCGTCTATATAAAGGCCGCTTCCCCATAACCAAAAAGGTATGCTCAACACAGGCAGCACACGCACTTATTATCGTGCTCGCCCACATTGCCTATATTTATTTCCTGATCGCCTTGGTCTGATTCATACGCCGGAGGGGTTTTGAGCGGCCTCACCCTGGCCGATTACTTTTGCTCATTGCTGTGCAGGTTGCCCTAACTTTAGCCGAGGTCTAGCGCCGAGGCTGAGGAGCAATTCTGACTGTTGGTTGCTCTCCTAGATTTTTACCACAACAGTTTGGCGCCGTCTGTGGGAATGATAGTTCTCTTTATCCTATGCACCTGCGCAGCCGATCATTATCCAGACCAAGCACTAGCAGCCCTTTGGATAATAAAGCTCGTCCAATGGCCAACACTAGCCAAGCTCCAGATCTAGAGGGCCTTCATCATGAGATGCGCAGAATGGCCGAACAGATGAGAATCATGAACGAAAATAATGCCCTCCTCATACAGCACCTCACCACGAATAATCGCCCACCACCTCCTCTGGCTCCTCGTCGTTCTCATCTATCAGGGAACGAATCACAAAGTCACCATAGTACCGGGCGAGACAGGCGCCGTCATTCCCCTAGTCCTCGCCCTCGACAAGAGAGGAGCCCGAGAAGCCCATCGTTAGGATCATCATCCAGCAAGACGCCAGGGCTGGAAAGCGAAGGGGTAAGGCGAGGTAGATCTCCTCGTCGGATCCATCAGGAACCAGGGCGCCAAGATATATCCACTTCCTAGAAGATTAGGAACCTGGATGCCCGCTTGGACGCCATCAACACGGGGACCAATGCCCCGATAACCGTAGACGCTTTGATTAGACAAACTGAACCACCTTTCACCCAAAGAATAATGAGAGCCAAGGTGTCATCCAGATTCAAACTGCCTACTCAGCTCGGGATCTACGAAGGCAAAACAGATCCTATGGATCACCTGGATTCTTATAAAAGCCTGATGCATCTCCAAGGGTACTCGAACGAAGTCATGTGCAAAGTTTTTTCCGCTACACTGAAGGGGTCGACGAGGTCATAGTTCCGGAAGTTATCTCCCGGAACCATCGATTCATTTGGTGATCTGAGCAGACTTTTCGTCGCCAATTTCATAAGCTGTAGGGTCAGGCAGAAAAATGCATCCCACCTTTTCACCGTCCACTAGAAAGAAATCGAGAACATGAAAGACTATGTGAAACGATTTAACCAGGCCATATTGGAAGTTGAAGATCCCAGTGACAAAGTAGTAGTCATGGCAATGATGGAAGGGCTTCGCCCAGGTCCCTTATTCGATTCTCTGTCCAAGAATGTTCCGGAGACATTGTCCATTCTCTAAAGTAAAGCCGATAAGTACATCGCCGCAGAGGAATTAGCCGAAGCCAAATGAAGGCGAAGAGGAAAAGATGACCATAAAAGAAAAGAATTTGATACAAGGCGATCTGATTATAGGGACGATGATCGAAGAAGCAAGAAGCCTAATTGGGACCCGAGGCGGACCAGTGATAGGCGACCTCGAACCCCACCTCGCCGCACGGAGCTGATGTTACCCCCGCTTAATGCTCCTATTGCCCAAGTTCTTACAGAGATCAAGCATGAAGAGTTCGTCAAGTGGCCCTCGAAAATTAAGACTGACCCCCGGAAGAGAAATAAAAACAAATATTGCGAGTTTCACCGAGACCATGGCCATAACACCGAAGACTGCTTTCATCTAAAGGAGCAAATAGCCGACCTCATCAAAAGAGGGTATCTGAGAAAGTATGTTGGTGATCGCCCTTCCCCCAATTCACCAGAAAGAAGATACGGCGACAATCGACCTATTGCTGGAGACATTCAGGTAATACACGAAGGGTTTGGATCGGGAGAAAGTTCGAATTCGTCCAGAAAGAGGCACGCCAGAAGTGCTGACAGGCTGTCCGAAGAAGTTTACAATCTCTCCTCGCCAATGGCCAATATCCACCCACCAATCACCTTTAACAATGATGACCTGAGAGGACTGCACCTACTTCATGACGACGCCCTGGTTGTTTCAGCCATCATCGCCAATTTTACCGTCCAAAGAATATTGGTCGATAATGGTAGTTCGGCTGACATTCTGTTCATATCAGCATTCAAAAAGATAAAAATAGGGCTCGACAAATTGCAGCCCTTCCTGACACCTTTGGTAGGATTTGGAGAAAATCTGACTCATCCGCTGGGATGGGTTAAGTTGCCAGTTACTTTGGGGGTAGAGTCTTACCAAAATATCGTTTGGCAGGACTTCATCGTGGTAGATTGCCCTTCCCCCTACAATGCCATTTTAGGTCGCCCAACTCTAGGTAGAACTAGGGCGATCACCTCAACCTACCACTTGAAAATGAAGTTTTCCACTTCGGTAGGAGTGGGCGAAGTGCGGGGCGACCAGAAAGTGGCCAGACAATGTTTTATTTCGGCTATGAAGATCGAAACATCCCCAGTATCGAATATCCAATAGCAATTACCGATCAACGATGGCGAAATGGATTCTCTGAGGGACGAGGTGGAATAGGTTGTCTTGATGGATCCCCGAGAAACCGAAAACACCAAACTCCTTGAAGAAACTATCCCAATCTCCATACATCCAGAATATCCTGATCACCACGTTATGATCGGAACAGAACTTACTAACGAATTGCGTAGTGCTTTAGTGGGATTCTTAAAAAGAAATTTTGATATTTTTGCCTGGTCACAGGGCGACGTCCCGGGGATTGATCCCCAGGTCGCCATGCATAAATTACATACTAATCCGGCAAATCCTCTAGTTCGCCAAAAGAGAAGGAAATTCGCCCCCGAACGGCTCTGAGTTATCGACGAGGAGGTCACCAAACTCATCAGAGCTAAGGTTATCAAGGAAGCCCATTACCCAGATTGGTTAGTCAATGTCGTCGTCGCCCCGAAAAAGGGTGGGGAAGTGGAGAGTATGTGTTGACTATACTGATCTCAACAAGGCATGCCCAAAAGACAGTTTTTCTCTGCCAAAAATTAATTTAATAGTCGACGCTACATCTAAGCACGAGCTTCTTAGCTTCATGGATGCCTTCTCAGGATATCACCAGATCAAGATGTTTCCTCCCGACGTAAAAAAACTTCATTTATCACAGAACGAGGATTGTATTGCTACAGAGTTATACCATTTGGTCTCAAAAATGATGGGGCTACATATCAAAGATTGGTGAACAAGATGTTCCAAGAGCTGATTGGAAAGACCATGGAATTATATATAGACGACATGCTCGTCAAGAGCCTCGAAGCAGAAAAGCACATCGCCCACCTTGAAGAAGCTTTCAACATTCTGAGAAAACACAGGATGATGTTAAATCCTTCCAAATGCATTTTTGGCGTATCATTCGGAAAATTCTTAGGGTTCTTGGTAACCAAACGAAGGATTGAAGCTAACCCAGACCAAATCCAAGCTCTGCTCGGGATGAGCTCGCCCAGAAATATCCTTGAAGTTCAACAGCTAACTGGGCGAGTTGCCGCCCTCAACCGGTTTGTTTCCAAATCAGCGGACAGATGTTTACCATTTTTCAAAATCCTAAGGAAAAACACAAATTTCCAGTGGACAGAAGAATCGGAGGAAGTGTTTCAGCAGCTCAAAAAGTATTTAGGATCACCTCCTCTACTTGTTGTTCCGACCACGGACGACGAATTATCCATGTACCTCTCCATTTCACCTACAGCAGTAAGTGTCGTGCTTATCCGAGAAGTGGACCGTGTCCAGAAACCGGTATATTATGTTAGTAAGGTCTTGATGGGTGCCGAGAACAGATACATAATGATTGAGAAGCTCGCCTACGCCCTTCTAATCGCCGCCATAAAACTTCGCCATTATTTTCAAGCCCATCCCATTACCGTGCTGACTGATCAACCGTTAAAACAGATTCTCCAACGACCAGATACCTCGGGGAGGCTCCTAAAATGGTCCATTGAATTAAGTGAATTCCATATTGACTACAAATCGAGGACGGCGATAAAAGCCCAAGCTTTAGCCGACTTCGTGGTTGAATCCACTCACGAGACCGACCTAGAAGTCCTCTCGGAAGCAGAGATTCCAAACTTAACAAGGAACCTCAACAGCAGCTCAGAGAACAACCTCGACAGCTCGGGGGAAGAGCTTGAGAAATGAAAATTGTTTGTAGATGGGTCTTCCAATCAACATGGATACGGTACAGGGCTTGTTCTCCAAACCCCGACAGGTGAACAGATGGAATACGCTATACGGATTAGGTTTAAAGTCACCAACAACGAAGCTGAATACGAAGCACTCCTCGCCGGATTACGGGTCGCCACAAGATTGGGAGTCCAGTCAATTGAAGCCTATAGTGATTCTCAACTAGTGGCCAACTAAGTTCAGGGAGATTACCTCTCCAGGGACGTACAAATGCCAGCTTATTTAGATGAAGTCAAATGCTTAACTCAGAAGATCAAAAAGTTCACCATTCAATAGATCCCCAGAGAAGAAAATAGAAAAGCAGATGCCCTAGCCAATCTTGCTTCAACTTTTGATTTCATATCAGACAGAAGTATACCCCTGAAATTTCTGTCCAAGCCAAGTATTGAGGTCGCCAAACTCATCTGTACAATAGAAACGGACCCGACATGGATGGATGAGATCGTCGCCTACCTTCAAAATGGAACAATACCAGCAGATAAACTCCAAGCTCGCCGAATCCGCTATAGATCTGCAAGGTTCTGCCTGCTTCATGGAATTTTATATAAACGATCCTTCTCTGGTCCTCTTCTAAGATGTCTCCGACCTGACAAAGCCAATTATGTGATGAGGGAAATCCACGAGGGCATCTACGAAAATCATTCAGGGGCGAGGTCACTAGTACGAAAGGCAATTTGCCAAGGCTACTTCTGGCCCCAAATGGGATGAGATGCAGTAAAATACACCAGGGAATGCGACAAATGCCAGAGGTTCGCACCATCTAACCACCTTCCCCATACTAATATGGTGCCAATTACCAGCCCATGGCCATTCGCCCAATGGGGGATCGACATACTGGGACTTTTGCCTCAAGCACCATTACAGAGGAAGTTCTTGATCGTTGCTATTGATTACTTCACAAAGTGGGTGGAAGCTGAATTAGAGGTCACACAACTAGCAGGATTCCTACAGCTTGTCATATCACATCATTTCTCCTCGCCTGGTCACCCTAAGGCCAATGGCCAAGTAGAGGTCACTAACAGAACCATCCTGAGAAATTGAAAAATGAGATTGGAGAAATCCAAAGGAGAGTAGGTAGAAGACTTGCCGAGCATATTATGGGCATATCACACAACTAGCAGGATTCCTACAAGTGAAACGCCTTATTCCATGGTTTACGGAACTGAATCAGTGATACCCGTCAAAATCAGAATGCCGAGTTTTAGGACTTCAAATTATGATAAAGATAGCAACGAAGGCGAGCTAAGACTCAACCTCGACCTCCTTGATGAAAAATGGGAACAAGCAAGCATACGCCAAGCAGTTTACAAACATCAAGTCGCCAGATATTTCAATCAGAGAGTCAAACACAGGTCATTTTTACCTGGCGACTTAATTCTGCAAAAAGTTACCCTATCAACCAAAGAGCCAAATGTTGGGAAACTAGGACCAACATGGGAAGACCCTTATAAGGTCATCAAGGTATCTAGACCAGGGACTTATTGGCTGGAAGATATGAACGGGAAAGCACTCCCCCATCTTGGGAATGCTGAGCATTTGAAGAAATATTTTCAATGACAATCAGCTCGCTTGGGCATAATACTGGGCAAAATAATTGTAATAATTCCTCGATTATTCCAAAGTAATAAAATTTCTCCAATTTATTTCGGACATCGCCAATTGCAGGATGGAGGTCACCTATTCAAAATTGCAAGTTCATCGAAAGATGACGAAGGCATCTTGCTCGCCTATTCAAGATTGCCAGTTCATCGAAAGATGACGAAGGCATCTTGCTCGCCTATTCAAGATCGCCAGTTCATCGAAAGATGACAGAGGCATCTTGCTCGCCTATTCAAGATTGCCAGTTCATCGAAAGATGACGGAGGCATCTTGCTCGCCTATTCAAGATTTCCAGTTCATCAAAAGATAACGGAGGCATCTTGCTCGCCTATTCAAAATTGTCAGATCATTGAAAAATAACGAAGGCATCTTACTTGCCTACTCAAGATTGCCAACATTGAAAATGACTAGAGGTATCTTGCTCGCCTATTCAAGATCGCCAGTACATCATTTGATGAAGGCATCTTGCTCGCCAATTTAAGGTTGCCAGATCATTGGAAAATGATATCTCGATCTCTTATCCTAGGTCGCCAATATTCAAGAAATAAGTAAAAATACACCAGCTAAAGTATTTTACATCGCCGAAGTTGCCAAAAAATAATATTCATTCAAAATTGCAAAGAAAGAAACGACGACATTTGCATTCAAATTTATATTCAAATTACATTTTACATTTATGATAAAGGGGGAGGGGTGTCGTCGCCTTGAGGATCTGCGTCGTCTTGAGGATTCACATCTCCTTTTTCAACTGTTTCCTCATCACCTCCCTCCCCTTCTTCCTCATCCTCTTCCTCTTCGGCAAGCAAGTCGAGATCGAGATGCATCTCCTCCAAGTCTATGGCCAGGTTGGGATGGTGGTGGCGAAGCTATCATTTGCAGAAATCAAACCCTTCGCCAAAATACTTCGAGGATGCACTTTCAACAGCCTCGGAGAAATTCGATGAGGATTTAAATTCCTCAACAGCTAGCTTCCCAGCACGGTCCACTCTTCCCCTCAGATCCCCGATCAGAAGCCCTGCCTTTCCCAGACTATCGGAGAAGGTGTCCCTTTCATCCTTAAGTTTGGCGAACTCGTCACCAACCTGCTGCTCCCAAGCTCGCACCTCGGCCAATTGCTGCTCCAGATCGGAAGATAACTTCTGAAGACAGGAAACTTCAGTATCCAAAGAGGCAGCTCGCCCCTGTTGAAGGGATGCCTCCTCGATGGTCTTCCTGCTTTTCACCGCCATAGAAGATCCAAACACAAGCGCCTACTACAAACAAATCTAATCAGATCAAACCGACCATATTTAACAAGGATAAAACAAATAGAAGTTAGTATCAAAATAATACCTGGCCGAGAGCCTAGAAAAATTTTGAAGCAGTCTGGTCCAGAGAGAGCTACCCCACCTTCTCTTGATCTGTAGGAGGGATTACTCCTCGAAGGATCTTCTCGGCCACGGAAGGGCTCCCCAGAATGGAAGCCCTCGAACCAAGAGTTGTACCCAATGAGGCGAGCTCCCCTCCCCGAGTCTAGAAGGTGGGGCCCCAGGATGGCTTGCCGGACCAAACTTCTTTTTGGGTTCAGGGATGGGGGCTTGCCCTTTGCCCTTGGAATCATCCCCGGACTTGGCCTTCTTACTTGGTGAGGTGAGAGGTTCTTCCACCGGGCGCTTCTCGCCAATGACCACCCCCTTTGCAGGAGTAGGAGCAGATTTTTTGGAAGAACTCTCGCCTCAGGCTCTCTCCACCAGCTCGCCGAGCTTCTTTAGGCTAATCCTCTTTGACATAGCAGCAAAAAGACACAAAAAAAGATATATATCAGACATGTAAAAAATAATCAACAAGGATAGTAGGGATTTATACCATCCGATTTAAGCTCGGGGGATAGCTCGGAATCCGACCAGGATTCCGATGTCGAGTCCGAGCTTGATCCCAAAGCTGAACAAAATTCTAAGACGAGGTCTCGTATTTTTTCCCCCGACCATCTTAATAAAGTTAGGTCGGGAATATGAGGAACAACCCTCCTCAGTTCCTTCCTAACAGTTCCTAGATATTCTATTGAGTCCTCTCGGGGGTGGCCGTCTTGAAGGTGTTCACCACGGGAAGAGCAGGACTCACCCGCTTCACCCGACGTTGATGACGCTCATGGATGCTCGCCCTTTGTTCCTCATGCCGTAGGACCAGGCGAGCTGAAAACTCGATGAAAGGCCTTGGTTTTAAGAAGCTGGGGGACCATGTAACGCCCACGCTCTGCCACCGATTGTGAAATTTCGGCATAAAATTCTTGCTTGTACGCAAACAACGTGGCCAGCTCATTGCAGCGTTTATCTGAAAAGAGACCCATGTTAATACCACCCTTATTAATCAATAAACCAAAATTGACAAAATAAAAAACTGACCTGGAGTTCGCCATGACCTCGGAACCCGTGGTACTCCCTCCCGAGGTTCTTCATCAAAGAGCTCCCAACTATCCCCGGAGGCAAAGAAGAATCTGCTTTTCCACCCCTTCACATTGTTGGGGTATCCTCCAAGAATAGTTCTCTTGTACCTCACCTTGAAATAGAGCCACCCTTGGTCCGGCTTAGGATTATTATTGAGAGAGAAAATGTTCCTAAACTCGGAAAGAATCATCGAATATTTGTGAACTCGCCACAACGACACGGCGCCGACGATACTACGCCACGCGTTGGGGACGAGCTGAGCAGGACAAATCTTATAAAATAGCAAAATTAACCTAATTATTAAAGGAATGGGAAAACGAAGGCCCGCGGGAAAGGCGGCCTCGTAGAAGGCTACCTCGCCAGGGCGGGTAGAAAGAATGGTTTCGTTCTACTCAGGAAGTCTGAGTTGCACGCCCTGAGGAAAGGAATAAGTCTCCCTAAGCAAATCCAGCTCCTCAGGAGTCATAGTGTTATGTTCTTTCATCACAAAAGGGTGGACATCACCTAAAGGGGCGACCTCAGCAATGGATGGGTCTTCCATTGGCGACCTGGGAGATTGCCTAACTTCGTCGATAATATATGACGAACCCTCTCCTAGATGGTCGGATATCCACGAGGGTAAAGAATCCAAATTCGATGGACTCACCTTAGACCTATAGGACATACAACTAAATAAAGAGAGAACGAAGGCTGGGTTACTTACTGTGCTAGGAAACGATAGGCGACCACAGGTAGAGGCGAGGAGAAACTTGAAGCAGGAAGGGCGACCACAAACAAAAACTAGGAGAGCGAATGATGTTGGCTTAGCAGAAAAGGATGAAAATGAATGGGTGGGGTCCCTTATATATAGGAAAAAATGACGGATGAGATCCATCCGCTTCAATAGCCCAGATCAGGCTACCTTTTGAAATTCGAGCCCGGCACCATTAGTCCCGCCAAAACTCATCATTATGGCGCCGCCCTTTTCGCTCAAACTTCCCTGCAAAATTTAATGGCCGTCCACGTGTCCAACCGAGAGAAGGGGTGCATAAAATGCGCGCCCACGCGGGTCCATGATTTTTAATGCTTTTACTCAAAGGTCCCGAATGTCTCGGCACTTTTGAGTAGGGGGCTACTGATGTGGAATAATTCGAACAAGTCCTGAATCATAAGATATTCTGAGTAAGGCACGTCACCCAAAGGTTCCAAACACACCTTCCTGGTCGCCTCATATTATTAATAAATTGAGCTCCATTTCGTTTACATATTCCCTCCAGATCGCCATAAGGCGAGTGATCTATCTCGCCCGAGGCAGAGAGGTCTCCTCAAAAACTTGATTCTCCAAAAGGACTCCATCTCCGTTAGAGGTCTGTTATCACAAGACTTCGTTACCTGATTGGAGTCCACCTCCATGAAGAGTTCCACCTCTACAAGAAAACTGTCTCCAATAGACTCCAACTCCACAACGACGCCTATAATTACGGATTGATCACCAGTTGGCAGCCTCCTGATTAATCTTCAGATTTAATTGGGATATCCTCCCATGCTTATCCTTCTGAGGAACTCGCCATGATACACTGACACGGCTTAGAACTCCCGTCTATATAAAGGCCGCTTCCCCATAATCAAAAAGGTACGCTCAACACAAGCACCACACGCACTTATTATCGTGCTCGTCCACATTGCCTATATTTATTTCCTGATCGCCTTGGTCTGA
>BRYE01000016.1:16241997-16244497 GCA_030159115.1 Actinidia arguta var. hypoleuca | reverse complement strand
GTTTAGGAGTGAGGATCTTGTGGTTTATGGTGATGCTTCACATTAAGTTTTCGGATGTGTACTATGCAAGTGAGAAAAAGTTATTGACTAAAGCAACTGAAAACTTATGAATAAAACGACCATACTCATAAATTGGAGTTAGTGACAATTGGATTTGTTGTAAAATTTTGGAGATATTACTTGTATGATGAGACTAGAGAAAATATTATAAATCACTCGAACATGGAATAATTGTTCATGTAGAAAGATTAGAATTTAAGGTATATGTGGTGAGTATAGTTGAATAAAGACTATAATTGTCATATTCACTACCAAAAAGGGGAAGTTAATGATGTGGTAGGTGAGGGTTTGAGATAATTTTATTCGTATTGTATTGAATTGAATCTCATTGTGTCTATTGTTAAAAGTGATTTATGTGGTAGAATTATGTGGCTTATATATATTAATATTGATATTACATTCAATATTGGTGATGATGTTGGTGTTCTATATTGGTGTTGATGTTTGTGTTGCATGACTTGTGATGACTTTATAGTATGGATATTGATTGTTGAGTTATGAGGTGAGGTGATATTGCATACATTTATATTGTGTGCATAAACTGCATAGTACTGGAGAAAGGTATAGCCATGGTGGGCTAACCTAAGGCTTAGTCACAGTGGACTAGCCTACATGGGTGTCACGGTGGACATTCCTTGATATCTAAATAACTCATTTATTGTGTTGTATCATGCACTGCATCACAGGAGATATTACATTTTAATGGTGGTGATTTATCTATCATTTGGTGAAAAACCTATGTGGTGAGCTCATGTAATGACATAAAACATTATATGATAAAAAGTGTTATATTACATGAGGCATATCTTATTGATGATTTGATGAGTGTGGAATAAGCATTGACATATGGCAAAAATTTCATAACTTATATTACTGTGAGACCTTGGTTGGCAATGGGTAGGCACTACCTCACGTACGACTGGGTATACCTACTACGTGAGTCGGCAATGGGCAGGCATTGCCACATGCCAGGGTGTTTGGGATGGGCTGCCTTGGGGCTTGTTGGGTTTTCTTTGCAAGAGAAAGTTTGGACAACGGCCATAGGCAGCTAAGTTTAACATTAGTCTATCAATCAACCATGGAAAATATCATGTGAATATCTTCTCTAACTGAAGAAGATTAGAGGTAAGGATAAAAAGGAAGTTAACTAAGTTTGTGAGATTTTTGTTGTGTTGGCAAGTGAAGGCCAAACACTAATGATTTGCAAGTTGTTGCAAAGTACACTGCTTATTCCTAAATGGAAGTGAGATCATGTTACAAAGAGTTTCGTGGTAGAAAATTCTTCATTTTTAAGAATTATATAAGTCTTTTGAGTGATTGTGAACAGATTGATCAAGTTAGCACATTTTATGCCAATTAAGACAATATACTTTATTGATATGTATGTTAAGTTGTATGTTGATGGAATTATCTAACGGCAAGGGGATCTAGAGTCTATCGTTGTAGATAGAAATCTTAAAGGTATTTGCTGAGTTTATCTATGGAGACTACCTTGAGAGTTATTGTAGATTGTCTCAAAGGATTCTTTATATTTTGGAGAATATGATATACTCTTGCCTGTTGTACTGCAAAGATAGTTGAGTTAAATATTTAACTCTAATGGAGTTTGCAATTACCAGACTAATTTAGTATGATATTTTATGAGGTTTTGTATAGTTGGAGATGTATAACATTTGTGTATAGAAGTGATGTGAGAAAAAACAAATGAAGCTGTTGGGACTTGAAATTGTTCAAGAAATAACTGGAAAATAAGAATAGTACAATATCGTTTCGAAATAACTTAATCGTTATGTGGATAATGAGAATGTATACAAATTTAGAATTTGTATAGTTTAGAAAGAAGATAAGTTGTGTAGGTGGCATAATGAGATTTATGGAATTGTGGAATAGATTGAGACTAACACTTATCAAGTAATATTGAGGCTTGAGAAGTCGGTGTATAATATTATATCTGTGTTATGGAAGAGTAGTTCTGATTTATTATTTTTGTTGACTTCTCTTATAGAGAGAATGGGTGAGTATCCAATTTATATGGACACTACAGTATTTATAAGTAATAATCCATTTATAAAAGTTCAATGAAGGAAGTTCTAAGTGTCGATGAGGTGACTTGGGAGAATGAGAAGTATATGAGATCTTGTTATCCTATTTATTGTAGTGTGAAAAAATTTGTGGGGATAATATTCATATTTGTTTCTACCACAAGATGTGACAATTTCGGGGCAAAATTTTTTAAGGTGGGGAGAGTTGTGAGACCCGTCTATTAATTTTTAGCGATTAATGAATTGATTTTATGATATTGATTAAGTTCCGGGGATATAAATGTTATTATTTAAAGTTGTGGATGCAAGTATAAATATATAAACTAATGTGGATAGTACATATAATAAGTTTTGGGGTTAAAGTGCAAGAATTATAACATTTGGGATAAAATTAAAGA
>BRYE01000016.1:16216997-16221997 GCA_030159115.1 Actinidia arguta var. hypoleuca | reverse complement strand
GAAGGGGGGAAACACATGAAGAAATGGCAAGATTTTATGCTGGGAAAAAGGAGGATTGGAGTTAGAAAGCAGGTGGAAAAAGTCTCTTCTCATGATGAGAAATTGGACAACTTTTTTCTTGTTTTTGAATTGGAAAGGCCAGTTAGCCTTTTCCATTTCAAGCCTAGACTTGAGTTGATTTTTGCCTACGTGGTGGTGAGAATACAATAACTTCATTCGTTGCCCGTGTGAATCAATGTTTGTGTGAACCTCAGCCGCATCAAAAAGTAGACCATCATTTTGCCTCAAGACTTTATAAGAAAGAGAAGTGAAATGCAATTTTTCTCTTAATTTTGGTAGCTCACGTGGATAAACACAAGTTGTTTTTAATAATGTTTTTATTTGTATGCTGCTAAATACATGTTTAAAAAGGGCTCGTTTGCAATAATTAATTAAGCTAAAGATAATTTAGAAGTTTTGATTTTTTGATTTTTTGTCTTTAGTAAATTCTTTTTACCATTTGATTGACTTTTATGTATTTTCGATTTTGCTTAATGAGATGAACATAAAAGTGTACAAATTTAGATTTGATATAAAAAAGAAAGCTCGAAGGACAAAATGTTATTCATTTTTTTTAG
Organism: Actinidia arguta var. hypoleuca; assembly: GCA_030159115.1. NCBI lineage: Eukaryota > Viridiplantae > Streptophyta > Magnoliopsida > Ericales > Actinidiaceae > Actinidia > Actinidia arguta. The sequence goes on along the minus strand of BRYE01000016.1, from coordinate 16,221,380 downwards.
TGACAGTTATAATTTCCAACTTGCTATGATGGGTTTCTTTTCAAATTTTGTATATATTTTTTTAGAATCTGTAAGAGGACAAAATATATAATGACGGAACTTGGCCTTGCTAGGGTAGGGGCCTCCGACGAGCTACCACTTTGAAGCGAACTCGATGGCTTTCTGTGCCGGAACTCGGTGCGAACACTATCAAACATTGGCACTTCACGAGGTAGGGCCATTGTTGTCCACGAGATGTCGTTATTTAACAAGCTCGGAACAATAATTGCGCTACAGCTTGGGTAAGGGGCAACGGCCGGCGGCAATCCCAACGGATGTCAAGGGACAGAAGATAACTTGCACGTTGAAATTCCTTTTGACAGCCTCCACGTCCGGATAGAGACGTCAGCGGAATGATGAGAGGGTACCGTCAGGTCTTAGGAGTATGGCTGGGTCAACCACCTACTCACTGACATAGTGGTCAGCGCGTATGGCTATGCGCCAAGCTATAGTCTGTCTAGTGACAGGACAGCTAGCGTGTCATGGCACGCGCCGAGTTGTGCCATAGAAAGTTAGCGATTCTTTGTATGAGAGGCACGTGCTTTTTGGAGCCTACACACACACACACACACACACACTTTTTATCTCTAAATTGCAACTCTGCTCATCTAACTTGACCATTGGAGAGCCATTTTCTAAAAATAGCTCCGGCGGCCGTTCTCACTCTTTTTGTGCTACAGCTAGGACGTTGCCGAGTTACTATCTGGTGCCAGCTCACATATCCACCGCAAAATCGTCGCGGGTGTTTATCCTCGATTTTCCTTCATTCATCTCTCCAACCCACAACCTCACAATTGGTGTTGTCTATGAAAAATCGATTATAGACATTCGCAAAGGCATTTCTAATGGCATCGCAAGATGATAATTGTTCCACCAGCCGTCAAACCCAAGGAGAGCCCCCTCATGCTCCCAGGACTCTTGAGGACAAAGGGGCTAAACTACTGGTAGATGTCCAGAGGACGGCCAAGGCCACCTAAAAGCAAAGGCCAGGTCGGTTACTTCCTGAAGGCGAAGACAGCCAGAACATCACCATTAAACACCTACAAGAACAACTAGCCGAAATGGCATAGGTTTTGGTCGATAATAGGTTGATAAAACTACCGCAAGTAGATGGAGAACCCTCTAGGGGAAAATTTGGAGGCTAGAAAGATTTACCCCATGGAGTACAAAAGCAAAAGCGATAGGAGTCGTGCGTTGACCTGGAAATTGGGCAATAGCAAATCTAGAGCATCAAGCAAGCGGAGGGTGTCACCACGCCGAGCTCAATCTAGTGTAGATATTCGCTCAACGCTCAATGCCAGGAGGGGCTGAGGACAAGACCTTAGAGAAAAACTCAACAATCAAGTTGTTGCAACCTTAGCCAAAACTATTGCGCATGTTGGATCAGTAGCTCGGGTGGTAATGGCAGTACAGAAAGGACCCATCCCGAGATACCAGACCCCATTCTCTCAAGAAATTGAGGGAATGGACCGACATAAGAAGTTCACGCCACTGAGGGTCACGTTATTCGACAAAAAGTCGGACCCAAGATCCCACGTCAATCACGTCAAGCAAATGATGGCATTGTGGAATCACATGGATGCCTCGATGTGTCGGTTTTTCTCATTGAGCCTTGGAGACCTTGAGTTGAAATGGTTTGACAAATTACTTGTAGAATTGATTGAGAACTTCCATTAGCTCACTGAGTCATTCGTGGCATGGTTCATCATAACTACGAAAGCGTCGAAAGGCGTTGGCTCACTTCTGACACTGAGGAAGGGCAAGAACAAATCAATCCCGAATTATAACAAGCAGTACTAGGAAACCTACAATGAGATTGAAGAGTGCTCCGAGGAGTTGGTAGTGGCAAGCTACAAGCTCGGGCTGACCCCTAGGGAGAGACTCTAGGAGAATTTGACACTCAACCCTCCAAGCAACCTTCGGGACCTCGTGTCTCGGGTCGAGATGTTTGCTAGGTTAGAGGATGACGTAAGGCAAGCGAAGAAATCTATAGGGGTAACTTCCCGAGGTAAGGGTCCATTCAAAAAGCATAGGAAAGCTCGGTTGACTACGATAGCCAGGTAAGGCAAGGGATCAACGTGGTTTTTAAATAACCAATTCATAAGCTTCTCGCCCAAAGACAAACCTTACTTCAGAAAATCCGAACCCATGGGAGAAGACCCCAAAAAGCATAACTAGAGGTAGAAGTGTTCTTTCTAGAAAAAAAAAGGATACAAAACGGAAAACTTTTGGGTCTTGAAGGTTTTCTTGGATGAACTGGTCTGAGATGGACACCTGAAGGAGTTCATTGATGAGGAAAAGACTTGCGTAGAGAAGGCAGAGGCCAGGCTAAAACCCATATTCGATTGGGGCAATGAAGAAACAAGCAAAAACCTGGATGAGGAAGAATAAGAGGACCTCCCCTAGGTATCGTTCACTTGATTGGGGGGACTAATAACCTAGATCTCATGAATAGGATCCGGGTGAGATCCGCCAGATTAAACAAATGAACGAGGTTCTCTCAGTCCATTCATCGGTAAAGAAGCCGAGGCAAATGGCAACCGAGCCAAGCGACATAACGTTCACCAGAGCCGATCTCGAAAGGGTCCAACATCAGCATTCAGATCCCTTGGTGGTTCAACTAAGGATCAACAATTACGACGTCAAACGGATTCTCGTAGACATGGGAAGCTCGGTTGAGGTGATGTATTACGACTTGTTTAAGCAATTAAAACTATCTGAAGCGGACATAAAACCTGCTCGAGTCCCACTGGTTGGTTTTAATGCTTAGTCTCATTGGCCCTTGGAAATTGTAACTCTCAAGATCTGAGCTGATTCCCAAGAGTTAATGACAGAGTTTGTCATCGTTGATATACCATCTCCATATAACGCTATTGTTGGCCAAGACTGGTTACATAGGATGAAAGGAGTGGCCACATATCAAAGGATGGTTACAAAAATATTTGAGCCCATCCTAGGTAAAACTATGGACGCGTACATCGACGATATGGTGGTCAAAAGTAAAAGAGAATCTGACCACATCAGAGATTTGATCTAAGTGTTCACGATACTAAAGAGACACAAACTGAGGCATTTGGTGACAAGACAAGTGATCGAATCAAATCCAAAATAAATCACAACAATCAACAACCTCGTCAACCCAAAGACTGCGAAGGAGGTTCAGAAATTGACTGGGATGGCAGTAGCACTAAACAGATTCATCAGTAAGTTTTTTGATAAATGTCGTCTATTTTTTAAAATCCTTCGCAAAAATTCAAAGTTTTTTATAGAATGTAGAGTGCGAGCTCGCACTTCAGCAGTTCAAGAAATACTTGACCAAACCACTTTTTCTTTCCACGCTGGATGAGGAAGAGTTGCTCTACATTACCTCACTGTCTTTGAACATGCCGTTAGCTCGATACTTTTAAGAGAAGTAGACAGAAATCAATGCCCGATCTACTTTGTTAGAAAAATATTTATGAATTGCCAAACAAGGTACTTGCCGCTGGAGAAGCTCGTTCTGGCCCTAGTTTTAACCTCGCAAAAACTCATGCACTACTTTCAAGCACACCCCATCACAGTATACACTGAGTTTTTGCTAAAAAACATTTTGTCAAAAGCAGATTTGTCTGGCCAACTCTCTAAATGGGCTATTAAGATCAGCCAATCCGATATTAAATTTTGCCAAGAGCAACGATTAAAGGACAAGTCATTGCCAACTTTGTTGCTGAGTTTTTGCCCCGAGTTGTGAGTCTAGAGCAAGGAAATCGTGCGTCTGCACACAGAAGGGAAGAAAGCTTAAGAGCAGAGTTAGCCGCAATTCAACCAAATGAGACATGATTAGCATAGGAGAAAAATGAGCCCATCAAAGAACCATCCACAGCTCTGGGACCAATTAGAGCAGCTTGGGGGCAGGGGAAGCTGTAGTCTTAAAAAGCCCGAAAGGAGCAATTTTTTAGCACTACCTCAAGCTGAACTTCCCTACCACGAACAATGAAGTTGAATACGAAGCCTTCATCGCGGGACTCCACTCTGCTAGCAAACTAGGGGTTCCCGAGTTTTACATATTCAGTGACTTAAAATTGATGGTCAACCAAATTACTATGGCAAAGTATCTAGCAGTGGCGAAGAATTTTCTCACCGGATTCAAGTTAGTAAAGATCGAACAAGTGGGAAGGGACTTGAACTCACACTCAGACACACTGGCAGGCTTGGCATCGAACAAGTGGGAAGGGACTTGAACTCACACTCAGATGCACTGGCAGGCTTGGCATTGGTTTTTGAAGGAGAGATAAGAAGGACCATAATAGTCGACTAGATCTTAGCCCCAGTCACGAAATGCCTCGAGGATCCATTCTAGTCAAC
>BRYE01000016.1:16206997-16211997 GCA_030159115.1 Actinidia arguta var. hypoleuca | reverse complement strand
TGCCCCACGAAACCTGCTTAAGTATAATCCAAACCTGGCCCTGCCGAGATGGAAACACAATGCAAACAAGTAGAATAAATTGCACCAGTTCAAAAATGAGCCGGGAAAAACATAGCAATGTGCGAGATCAAAAACCTTTATAGAGAAAGTAGAAGTTTATTAAGAGAACTAGAATATTTCAAGTATGAGGAAAAAATGGTCCAAAATCCAAAACAAAAATCAAGAGAAGAGTCCAAACGAGCTACTATTTGGGCAGGTTCTCCCCCGCAGCCTCCGCACCTTCAGCTCCCTCGGTCATACCCCTTCAACTTCGACAAGCTCATTCCCTTGGGCCACTACAGCATTGCCATCCTCTTCTCTAGCTGGCAGAGTGGCATACTCCTCTTCATTAAATATAGGGAGGAGGATCGGAGAATAAGCCACTAGAGGATCTGGGAGCTCGACCAGTGGAGCTGGAGCTGGAGCTGTCCATGCTGGGTGATCGGAAGGGATCCCAAGCTCTTTTAAACAGGCAAGCTAGCCTTCTTAGAAGATACCAGGGAAGCTCGGTGACCTACTTCTCATATGAATCCCTAGCTTGTTCATAGCCATGATAAAAAACCTTCCAAAACACTTCACCATAGATCACTTTCTGGAGCTCAGCCGCATGGCGAGCGTAAGACAATTTAGTCCTGGCTAGCCTCAACTCTTTTTCAAGACCATGTATCTTCTGATTGACCTTCCTCAAATCCATGGTGTGCTTCTTCAGGCGGGCAGAAATGGCCATAGCTCGCTGGAAGAGCTGCGAAATAAATAGATACAACAAAATCACTAATAAGTGTTGAGGGAAAATAGAAAAAGAGTAGGAAGCAGGACAAACTGAATAACAGACCTGAGCATCCATCATGATTAGCCTGCCCCTGAACCCTTTCGAATCTTTGGTGGTAAGGTCTACCATGTCCTATAAGAGCATAATGGCATTCCCCAAGGCCACATGAGTCTCATGGTCTTTGGAGGTATCAACGAAAGTCCCTTCCACTTGCTGTATCCCCTTCCTTTTCCCGTCTTGTTGGGATGGCAGGGCAACTGATTGATCCTCAACCTGGCTCGGGAGAGCCAGAATTAGATTGGAGGTCTTCACAACCTCATCCTCCGAAACCTTCTTCTTCCCTAGAACTCTTTGCCTTGGGGCCATGACTTCCTCGTCCTCACCTAAGTTGGAACCCAAACTACCCCTTTGATTGAATGAATATTCTAAAATATCTTTGGTAGCAAGTTGAACCTTTGGGAGATCAAGGTTGTCGACAACTTCTGAATCTCAGCTTGGCCCGAGTATGGACTCAACACCTAGTACTTCAGTAGGAAGAGCTATGGCAGGAACTAGAGTCAAAACCTCAGTTTGGTTTACCTCCTCGCCATCTTCAACCTCAATGTTCTTGTCTTTTTCTTCATCGCCACCTGATCCCAATCCCCAACTACTAAATGAATTTGATAGACTTGAATCACTGGAACCAATGCTTTCGCCCTCGATGTCTTCCCTTAGCCTTCTAAGCTCAGTTGCAATTCCTTTAATCAAGTCACTAACTTCGATCGATAGTGAACTCCGTCGTCTTGGAGCTCGTTCATGAATGAGCAGGGGAGGAAGCTTGGGTTGCACATGACGATCACCTCGGTGGGAGATGGTGTGACGATAAAGAGTGACGTAGTTGAGAAGATCAGTAACGCTACGAGTTCGCCCACAATTGTTCACCGCATGGATCATAGTGGCACAACGTTCTGACCTCCTCCAATAACGGGCATTAAATCCTACCAAACCGAGATGAAAAGAAAGTTAGATCATTATAAGACAAAATAAATACAGGATTCACATTGATAACCGAGCTAAAGCAAAACATAACTAAATTCATGCTTACCTACAGGAATATAACCTCTACGTCTCAGAATCAAATAATGCCGAGGGTCACTGACCAAAAATTCCTAATTGCTAGAGACCCAAACAAAATTGGTCAAGTACAGATCCTTGTACGGGGAATCTGTAACCAGCCTCGTTTTAGTATGGTTAGGTTTCTAAAGACGAAGGTAGTGATTCCCCTCATACATATAAGTCTTAGAATTCTTCCTAGGCCTCACTATGCAGTACACGTGAAGCAAGTCCTCGGTAGTGAACTCCTTTTCTTCCCTCCTCATTAGAAAGTCCACCACCAGCACGGGCTAGAAGAAGTTTACAAAGACTTGCATGAAGGTAAGATAGCACATAGTCATCACCTCCTTCAGTAATTGACTTATGGGGAAACTAAGCCCGGCTTGGTGAATGAACCAAGTTCGAACAGGAATGTAGGCACCCTCTCCCTCTCCCTAGTCTGCATTATCATTTGGTCCTGGCCTCTCTATTAGGACATCAGTTGGTATATTGTGCTATACTCGAAACTCTACTAGGGCCGCGTCATTATGAACCAACAATTGACCCCGATTCATCGCCATGTTTTGAAAATAGAAGCAAAAGGTAAGAATGAGCTCAATCACATATTTCGAAAAACAAGGGCCTAAAGAACTGACCTGGCCTCAAGAGGCAATAGGGGACAAGTCCCATTAAAGTAATCAATCCCACTATCACCTCGGGTTGACCTCGGCAAAAGAAAGATGTAGGGGACAGACTAGTTCAAAAGAAAAATGGGTTGGGAACAACCCAACCCAACCCAACCCAACCTCTAATTAAGAAGCCTGCAGCCACCCATCAATGGCATATGGGAAGCTGCAAGTCCTCTTTCAGCGAAACAGCGTGCAAATTGCAAGATAAACAAGAAAAATTTAGAAAACCCAAAAATGGTGAAAGAAAACTGACGTGCAAGAAAAATAGAAGAAAAGGAAAAACTTGAAATAAAGGAACTCACAGTGGTGAATGAAGGGGATTGCTAGATGTCTGACGATGAAATCAGAACAATCGTCGGAGAGAAGGCCGGCAATAGAGCAAGAATCGACAGCACAATAATGTCAAGATATCTCTTTATCTTTCTAGAAATTCTCTGAATGATGATATGAACAGTGACTTGGAATGCAACTTATACAGAAATTGAATAGGTGGGAAACCCACCAAACACGTTCTTAGGGCACACTGCTTTGCAGGCTAAACAACCAAATATGCCTTAGGGCGCATCGTTTCGCAAGCTAACTGTTGCTCCCAAAACCAATGAGGGGAAAACACATTTCCCCCCACCACACATATGAGCCAAACAAGCCGCAAGGGCAAGTAGAAGAGTGCCCGCATCCACCAACCAAACTTAGACACATGGCACAACTAAGGGAGGGTTAGCCGAGCTCAAATAAGCTCCGAACTCCACCCCGTGAGGATGCTAAGTATGCTGAGCAAGATTCTGAGGGACGGTTAGCCAAGCTTGAATAAGCATTAAACTCTGCCTAGTAAGACTGCCACACCTAGCAAAAGTTTTCAAGGGAGGGTTAGCTGAGCTAGACATCAAGCTCCGAACCCCACCTGCTAGATTTCCTTAAGCAAATTATCAAGGGAGGGTTAGTCGAGCTCAAGATAACTCAAAACTATGCTCACAAAAATTTGCTACACTTAGAAAAAAAATTTGGGGAAGGGTTAGTCAAGCTCAACGCGAGATCCAAACCCCGCTCATCAAATTTGGTAAGAACGCTGGGTGAATTATCTAGGGAGGGTTAGTCGAGCTCGAGATAGCTCAGAACTCTGCCCGTGAAAATTCGCAACCTTAGCAAAAAATTTTGAGGAAGGGTTAGTCGAGCTCAACGCGAGATCCGAACCCCGCTCATCAAATTTCCTAACAACGCTGGGCGAATTATCAAGGGAGGGTTAGTCGAGCTCGAGATAGCTCAGAACTTTGCCCGTGAAAATTCACAACCTTAGCAAAAACTTTTGAGGAAGGGTTAGTCGAGCTCAATGCGAGATCCGAACCCCGCTCATCAAATTTGCTAAGAACGCTAGGCGAATTATCAAGGGAGGGTTAGTCGAGCTCAAGATAGCTCAGAACTCTACCCGTGAAAATTCACAACACTTCGCAAAAAAATTTGAGGAAGGGTTAATTGAGCTCAACGCAAGCTCTGAACCCCACCCATCAGATTTTCTAAGAACGCTAGCCGAATTATCAAGGGCGGGTTAGCCGAGCTCGAGATAGCTCAGAACCCTGCCTGTAAAAATTCGCTACACTTAGCAAAAATTTTTAGGGGTAGACGAGCTCAACGCGAGCTCAGAAACCTAACCCATCAAATTTACTAATAACGTTGGGCGAACTATGCTCGTAAAGCCGAGCTCGAGATAGATCAGAACTCTTCTCGCAAAAATTTGCCAATTAGTAAAAATTTCTTTTGAGAGAGTTCACTGAGTTCAAGCGAGATCCAAGCATTGCCCTGCAAGGGTTAGCCAAACTTGAATAAGCTGTGAACTTTGCCTCGTAAGATTGCAACACTTGGCAAAAAATTTCAAATGAGTGATAGCCAAGCTCAACGCGATCTTCGATCTTTGTCCTCCAGATTTTCTAAGAACATCGGGCAAATTATCGAGGGAGGGTTAGCTGAGCTCGAGCTAGCTTAGAACTCTGACTGCGAAAATTGGCCACACTTAGCAAAAAATTTTGAAGAAGGGTTAGCTACGCTCAACGCGAGCTCCGAACCCCGCCCATCAAATTTTCTAAGAACGTTGGGTGAATTATAAAGGGAGGGTAAGCCAAGCTCGAGATAGCTCCAAACTCTGCCCGTAAAAATTTGCCACACTTAGCAAAAAATTTCGAGGAAGGGTTAGCCGAGCTCAACGCGAGTTATGAACCCAACCATTAGATTTTCTAAGAATGCTGGGCGAATTATCAAGGGAGGGCTAGTCGAGCTCGAGATAGCTCAAAACTCTGCCCGCAAAAATTCACCACACTTAGCAAAAAAATTTTAGGATGGTTTTTAGTCGAGCTCAACGCGAGCTCCGAACCCTACCCATCAGATCTTATAAGAACGCTAGGTAAATTATCAAGGGAGGGTTAGCCGAGCTCGAGCTGGCT
>BRYE01000016.1:16189497-16194497 GCA_030159115.1 Actinidia arguta var. hypoleuca | reverse complement strand
CCCAAAAAATGAAGATTTGAAGCTTGATTCAAAAAGAAACAAGTATCCAAAAAAGAAGTATTCGTAGAATAGCACTCATGTCATCATCCTGCTACCAACTTTCTGCATATACAATCTGCAAACATAAAAAATCCAAAGTGACTCAATCAACAAATATTCGCTAAATGTTGAGTAGTCATCTACACTTCTATACGAAACTTCATGATATTTTATGCATGTAAATATGAAAAGCATAAAGTGCTAACCAGTAATTCTTTAACCGGTATACCCTTAGCGTTTAAAATCCTCCTTAACACTAGCCATCGTACTCCCGTCACTCTTTCCATTGACCCATTCTCCTCAAAATCACGCTTAAAAAATTGCGTTGTTTCCATGTCTAGATCCATAGCAGCAAACACGATGGCTAAATTGTCCTCTGCCACATCCTATTAAAAAATGGTTCAGAATTAGAGGAGAGACATGACACGTCAAGAAACAGTAGGACCAAAAGGGAAAACCAAAAAAAATAAAGGTACAGAACTGGAAGATTGAACATGACACTAGAACAAAATTAACTTGACTTTCAATATTGCACTAACAAGAGAATTTTTCACATAAGATAGAAACCATTACCTATTAATACGATTCTGAAATAAGAACTAATTCAAAGTAAATTCATCTAACACTAAGCAATTTTCAACTGAAATGTAGGGACTTCAAGAATCATCATCACTTCAAGGAAATTAGACCTAAACACCAAACAAGAACTGCATGAACTGATTGTCCTAAATATAGCTTTCTTCATATCCAAAACCATTAACTTCCAAAAGAAAAATAAATTCCAGTCAGTATACTTCAAAATCCAGTTGATCTCATAAATTACGTGTTTCGGTCCACTGGTGTAGCATTGGTACGCAAACCATACCTTAGTGGGATCGTCAGACTTCTCCAACCGTTTAACAAGACCAGCCTGACAATAGATCTGAGCAGCAATTTCATTATGAGTGAGACCAGCATTAGAAAAAAGAGGGATCTTCTGTCCACGAGAAATGGAGTTCATAACATCAATTGTTGAAATCCCCGTTCGTATCATCTCTTCAGGATAAGTTCTTTCACTAGGGTTAATCGAGCTTTCTAGATAGATGGGAAGAAAATGTATCATCTATACAAAAAAATTCTAAAATGTAACATCAAGAGCTATCCCAAATTTTAAAAATCATGATCTCCACAGCATAACTTACCAGAAATATCTAGGTAAGCCTCAGACAAGATTGGAGGTTCATTGTCTATGGGTTTTCCAGAACCATTAAAGATGCGTCCAAGCATATCCAATGACACAGGAGTTTTCAAAACCTACAAAACAACTATTTTAAGGGATTTAGTACTCTTTACACAAATGCTGTAAAGCAAAGGCTAAGCTTTGACCATATATCTGCATAAATCAAGTCATCAATCACAAGTACACACACACGCACACATAGAGAGAGAGTAATAACTACGTGCAAATAAATATGTCCGTGCTTGTCAACAAGGAAGAATCCCAGTGATAAGTGAAACTATACTATTGCACGGCAGCTTATATAATCAAAACTAAAGCTAATTCAGCAATATTGCAACTAGCAACTGTATTACCCCCAAAAGCTGAAAGGACATATTTGTTAAAAGATCCTTGCGGGTAATATGTGGACATCCACAAAATTAAACAAAACTTAATGGTAAATCAAAATGCTATCACATCTTTAGAATTGAAAAGGAAATCAAAGCTTCTTCAAGACAAAATAATAGCACATCCTTTTATTCAAGTGTCCTACAGTTCCTTCCCATGTTGAAGATAGAAGAAAGATGTATAAGAAGTGTAACATGACCTGACCCATTTTCTATCAATAATGATTTTCAACACTCATTTGTTAAAAAGCTGCACAATCTCATTGCCAACTAAATCATTGGAAGAAATGTATTGTTTTTCTATCTTGAGGTTACAAATTCTGAATAAGTGAACTTTTTTGGGGGGGGGGGGGGGGGGGGGGGGGGGGTGCTCATTCTTCCCATCTGCGTTTTTCTAGTGTTGCAATTTGCTCCTTGTACTACACTATCTTTCCAGAAATATAGGAATCCACAAGTGTCCCGACATCTGCTGGATAGTTTAACAAAACAAGAGAAACCACTGCATTGATTGTTGAATTGCAAGGCAAGGCGATTCACCTGAAATCCAAAGTTTTGCACCCTAAAATACTAAGATGAATACAAAAACCAAAAGAAAATTGCAATTAGGGAATACTAGTCATAGTACTACTACACGACCAATAGATGGTTAAAGCAAGATAAGCTTAATAAGGAATATGTTAGTTCAGGAAGCAAAATACAATAAAAAAAAGATGTGCTGCATATGGATCACAGGCAATGAAAAGTACACGAAATAGTTTAAAGAATAACCCTTGCCACCTGATTGTTTTTTCAATTCTTCAACAGCTTGCAACTTTTCCTTCGTCTTCTGTAATTCACTCTGTAACGCCTCTATTGTCTATTTTGCATCATTTTCAACTGCGAGAGAGTATTCACCGTCCGCAAGACTTTTGTATTTTTAGAAGTAAAATATACGAATGGTTTTTAGGGCTTTCCCTGCTTTTTGCTTTAACCCCCCCTTTTCTTACTGTTTTTCTCATGGACATGGGTGTTCAGTCTATAGCTCATTCATAAATTCACTCGTAGCTTGCTTCTCTTATGTTGAGAGCAAGGTCTTCCTCAGAGCTAGGTATGGGTAGGACTTCTTGATCGACCGCCGAACCTTCTTTATCATGATTCGACCCACACCACACCTAAGACCCAAGATCGAGGCGAACCCGACGGGTTAACTCAACGTAAAAAAAGCTCAGTAGAAACTCGGAGAGAAAGACAAAGAGGGGAAAATGCAGGAGTTGAAAACAAAAAAAATAGGAGGGTGCGTCTTCCTACATGGCTAGACGCCTGGCTCTAGCTTTACTAATTTCAAGTTTTTGATTTTGGAATTAAATCCCAGAGTGAATAAATTGCAAGAATAGAATGACCACAATCTCAAAATTTCTAAGAACATAAACAAAAACCCTTGTTTATATCAAAAAATAGTCAGATTAGACTTAACGCTCATACATAGAGAGGGAGAGAGAGAGAGAGAGAGAGAAAAATACCTCTGGTTAGATCTATCGAAGTTGTCGTTGCTCGTCGCCACTGCTCATCGAGATCCCCTTGTGCCTCTCTCTCTCTCTCTCTATTTTCTACTGAACACGGAGAACTTGTATCACGATTCGTATTTTCTTTTTCTTTTTCTTTATCTTTATCTTTTTTTCGTTTTTTCTCCAATTATTTTCTTTTTCATTTTATTTTTATTTTTTCTGCTGTACATGTATTTTTTTTATATTCTTTTTTTTTCAATTATTTTCTTTTTTCTTTCTTTTTTATCTTCTTTTCATGTTGTATAGTGTACACCATACGTGTATTTTTTATGATATTTATATTTTTTTTTATTTTTTCTCCAATTATTTTATTTTTTATCTTCTTTTTATGTTGGATAAGTGGATGATGAATTGGAGCAGCCCAGTAAATTCAAAATCAATTCTGGGTTCAAATAATAAGCATAGGCCCAACCTATCTATGAGCCTAATGACAACGACTCACAAACCCAAGCTTGCCCTGGGTCGGGTTGGTCGGCAGGCAATGGCAACACGCGTGTAGGGAGAAACCTAGCCCATCAAGGTAATCCCCCTCTAAAATCTTGGATATCACTTGGGGAGATGGGACACCTCTAAGCTTTATATGGGCCTCTCACTCTCCCATAATCAATGTAGAATTGAGCATTTTTTTACAACATTTAACTAGTTCAAATAATTCATTTTGAAAGACAACATCTCATTTATTTATTATCCGTTTTGAACATATTTTATATCGTTGGAAAGCTCTCGTGAAGTAGAAGGCATTCCCACTTTATTTTACCAAAAAAAAAAAATCAAAGCATCAATTATTTCAGCTCAAAGTAATTGAAAACCCATATTCAAAACTTGATTTTTCCAACACCAACACGCCCGGCACAAGACTCGCAACCGCCGAGATTGAGTACTACTACTAGCGGCCCCACCACACAAATATTCTAACAATCACAACCTAGCACACTCTGACCATTTTATAAAATATGACTTGTACAGGAACCATTTTATCTCATTCAAATGTGATGTCACACTATGCCCATGTTCAAAATGTTTCCATCCTGCAATCGTTATTTCGAATTTTATAAAATATGAGGATGGTGTTTGTCTCTTTGCTTATAGGAATAATATAAGGTACACACGCTGTTAACTGGAAAAAAATTACAAACAATTATGGTGTGTTATTATGAACAATTCTGGTGTACGTTGGGGGCGGGGTATGAACACTTTTGGTTTATGTCATTGGAGGGTGCAACATAAAAATGGTCTAGTTACACATTGTCCTAATTTGTTAAATATCATCGTATTTTTGTTACGAGTTTTTATGGTGAGGAAAGGGTACAAGGTTTTGTGCTTTTGGCATTAGCTACGCACCATAGTAGTAACTACTAATTATCCGTACCCACACGCACTACAATAAAAAATCACTTCTTAAACATATTTGTTAGTATTTTATAATTTAAAAACAAATAAGATATATAAATGTCAGATAAGATATACATTTCTACAAAATAAAAAATAAATTAAAAAATATAATAATTTTAAAAAAATGTTGTTAATTTGGGAGAAATGAAGAAAATAAATAAATATTTTAAATTTTTTGGCGTAAGTCCCAATAAAAAATGATCCAATAGATAAAAAATATGCCAAACTTTATAAGTTTTTTGGCCATTAAATCACAACTTATGAGAAGAAAAAAGTAACTCAAATAGATCTTAATCATTGAATTAATTTAAATTGATTTCAACTGTAGATAATAAAAAATATTTTAAAAGATTCAAAATAGTTCATAAATTAAGATTAAGTGAATTTATCCAAATATTTTTTATATTATGTGTAACTAAG
>BRYE01000016.1:16161997-16164497 GCA_030159115.1 Actinidia arguta var. hypoleuca | reverse complement strand
TTTGAACAATATTCGACAAACATTCATATTGAACAATATCGTATAATCATCCATATTTGAACAATATTCTCCCCCTTTTTGTCAATTCATCAAAAAAAGTGACTTACTATAGTCATGATGGGCAAATTATAACTGAATGATGCTAATAGTTAATACCCTACAAATCAAACATGCATATACACTAAGATCATAGAGGCCTATACATTGATAGTCCACAATAGCATAGTTCAAACCATAAACCATCTCATAGTTCAAACCATAAACCATTCAAACCATAAACCATAAACCACAAATCATGCATGTCATAGTTCAAACCACAAATCATGCATATCATAGTTTAAACCATAAACCATATCATAGTTCACAATAGCATTCAATCCATAAACCATTCAATCATAGTTCAAAACACATTATCCAAAACAAAAATAAAATTAAGTGACATTATGGAGAAGAGGAGGTGGATGAAGAGTTATGAACGGGAGTGGATGGTGATGGAGAGGGTGAAGGTGACAATTCGAGAGCCGTTTTCACGGTGTTCTTGAATTTCGACCTAAGTTTTCAATTGCGTGTTCCATATCTTCGTCTTGAAGTGCGATGTATGAGAGGAGTGGCATCGAAATCATTTTCTGAAGAGTCTCCAAGTTCGGCATAATCGCTGTCGTTTCCCTTGTCTTCCTTATCCTTCTTTTCCTCCCTTTGCTCTTTCTCCTCTTTCTCCCCCTTCTTCTTCCTTGTTTTTCTCTTCACTTTCACTTTCACTTTCACTTTCACTTTCTTTCATGCGAGCCTTTCCTTTTCTCACTTCGTTTGATAGATTTCTCATTTTCTTTTCAACAACCACTAGTCGAAAGGCCATATTGTCAATCTTCGTGTGTAACAACTTCATTGACTCAGACATTTGACTCATAAATTTACGCATTTCGACTTCGAAACCTTCTACCTCAACCCCTTCACTTTCCATCTTCTCTTTTCCTTTTGAGCTACCCCCTTTTTCCATTTTCTTTGATTGTTTAAGGGTCCATTGATTTCCTATCAGTTCATATCCCATTCTCCTCAAGTTTTTTATGTTATATTCGTCACTTACGACTTTCGAGATTCTCATTGTTTCATCATCCAAATCTACTCGGAAGAACTTGAAAATTTTTGTTAGAAGCATTTCGTAGGGCAGACTAATCTTCTTGATTGTGGCCTTAAACATCTGATCTAATATAAACAGAGCCAAATCAATTTTCGAGTTGGTTATATAATCCCACAAAAAGAATAGTTCCCTGTCAGAAACATACTCAAATTTTTCAGTCTTAGGGATCAAAATTGTGCAGATGAAATGATGCACTAGTCTTAATTCCAATGGTAACGTGTTTGCTTTTGTTTGGGCGGCTAAACTCACGTTTTCACCATAGACGGCTTGCAACTGATATTTTCGTTCTATGCTTTGTCTTCCTATTTCATTGCTTAACCTTATTCCCAGAATTTTTCAAAGTAAAGATCGATCCAATGTTATTGAAACACCCTTGACATAGCTTTTTACATCATCACTGTGAAGCCCCCTCGACGCATTGGCATAGAAATAAGCCACTAATTCTGGATATACATCATCCCTAGTTAGCGTCATGGGCATCCATCCTAATCCTTCCATTTTTGAACTAAAATCAAAATTGTGTGCATCAAAGAAATCATAATCTATCCAACGACCGTTAATCACTCTTCTAAGCGAAAAATCTAAGTTGTACCTTTCTAGGTCTCTGTCCTCTAAAAAATAGAGGGGGTCGCGTTCTTGAGATGCCGATGATTCCCCCTTTTGCTTCATCCCTTTTTTCTTACACGTATCCCCCATAGCCTTCCTCTTCTGTCCCTTGGAAGCTTCAGGTGTCGACACCACCAGAGCCCAGCTCTGCTTCTTTTTCCTTGAAGATCTGGTTGTTTTTGGAGCCATTTGGAAGGGTGGAGATGAATGGAGATTGAGAAGATGGTGTTTATAGAGATGTATTGACAGTTTTGAGAGAGAGAATCAAGGTCGTGGGCTTGAATCGTGCGGAGTGGAGGGAGTTTGAGAGAGAGAGAGAGAGAGAGAGAGAGTGGAGGGAGGGAGTTTAAGAGTTGCGTGAAATGTCTGATTAGGGCTCAGTCCTTTTCATACTTTCGACTTAAGGTGTGGACACATAATTTTAGGGTGTCGACACTTGAAAAATTATAGGGGTCGATACATGTCTGAGTAGGTGTCGACACATTTTCTTCATAGAATGTTCGTACCCAATCTTTCTATTTAAGTGTGTCGACACTTAATCTTTAGGGTGTTGACACTTGATTTTTTGTGCAAATAACATATGTGTCGACACATGATTTTTTTGGTGTCGACACTTTTATTTTTCTGTAAAACAGCCGTAGTTAGGTGTCGACACATGGAATAAAGGTGTCGACACTTTGGACTATAGAGTTTATTTTGTGCCTAGTGTCGGTTGTGGATTTTACTCAGGTTGTATTACATATTAGGTGCATTTCT
>BRYE01000016.1:16144497-16146997 GCA_030159115.1 Actinidia arguta var. hypoleuca | reverse complement strand
AATGACATCCAGGCTAAACAACCTTATAGCACTAGGTGTAGAGACACCCCTACGGGCTTACTTACTCGAATAAAAAAGGCTACGAATCAAAGTTATTTATTTATTTATTTTTTATTATTATTATTATTATTATTATTATTATTAAAAATACCAAGCATTCTAAGGATTCTCAATTTTTCAGATATTATCAAGAATATGCAAATCAGTTTCTCGTATTTGTATTAATCAAAGATGTGACGTGCTCGTGCTTGTACAAGGGCATAAGATCAATTGAAAAAATTTCATCTAATTATTAGTGAGAGACTAATCTAAAGAAATTGTGTTAAAATAATTTTTACAGGTTTAACCCTAAAATAAATCAAACCAAGGTGATGGCTTATGCAACCCAAAATTGAAAAACGAGTCACGTAAAAAAAAAAAGCTTATCTTGAGCACATGTTCACTAGGTGATGATTCTCCTTAAATAATCATAATTGCACAATATGTTACCCCACCCCCAACTTAAACAACATTGTCCCCAATGGTGAGAATACATGAGAATTAATAAAAAGAACATAGGCAGGGAGGGAAGGATATCACTTGAGAAAGAGATAAGTACAAAGCAGAAAGGGGAGAGCGAAATGCCCCCCAACTTGAAGTAAAAGGTACGTGCACTTATAACATCCAACAAATAATATAGCCCATCATGACAAAGTAATATAAATATCCATCGACAACTAGCAACTTAACAACTATGAAACAAAAATTGGGTTGCCTCCCAATAAGCACGAAGTTTAACGTTGTTAGTCGGACTTAACACATTCTCCATCGTGGTATACTGGGTCCACCCATTGGATGGACTCGATTATTTGCCCATCAGAATTTTCGTCCTCACAAGGCTTTAATCGTTGGCCATTGACCTTGAATGTTCGGCCATCACGTGAATTTTTAATCTCAACTGCACCGTGTGGGTAAACTTGTGTGATAACAAATGGTTCGTCCCACCTTGACTGGAGTTTACCGGGGAAGAGACGTAACTTTGAATTGGAGAGCCACACTTTTTGGTGTGGTTCAAAGGACTTACGACAAATGTGTTTGTTGTGGAAAATTTTTGTCCTTTCTTTGTAAATCTTTGTATTCTCATACGCATCATTTCTCAAAGCCTCAAACTCAATAAGTTAGAGTTTTCTATTAGACCCGGCTGCGGCCATATCAAAGTTAAACTTCTTTATGGCCCACGTTGCCCGATGCTCTAGCTCGGCCAGTAGATGACATGCTTTACTGAACACAGGTCAATGGATGTTTTGTAGGCAGTAGGGTATGCCCATAATTCATCTTCCAATCGTAACGACCAATCCTTTTGATCCGGTCGTACAGTCTTGTAAATGATACTCTTAATCTCTCGATTTGATACCTCCATTTGGCCACTCATTTGCGGATGGTAAGGTGTTGCCACCTTATGCGTGATAGAGTGTTTCCGCATGAGTGCCTCGAAGGGTCGGCTGAGGAAATGGGTTCCCTCATCACTTATTATCGCTTTTGGGTACCTGAATCTACTAAAGATGTGACTCTTTAAGAACTTGATCACCACCTTGTGATCATTGGTTCGGGTTGCCTCGGCCTCAACCCACTTAGACATGTAATCCATCGCCACTAAGATGTATTCGAATCTGAATGATGTCAAGAAAGACCACATAAAGTTGATACCCCATGGATCAAAGATCTATACGATAAGAATGAGGGTAAGGGGCATCATGTCATGTACCGACATATTACCCACTTGTTGGCACCTCAAGCATGCTTGACAAAAATTATGAGCATCCTTGAATAGAGTTAGACAATAGAAGCCACATTGCCGTACTTTTGCGGCGGTCTTCTTGCCACTGTTATGATCGCCGACTTCGAGAGTATGGTAAAAATTAAGAAAACTTTGTCGCTCACTCTCAGGTACATATCTTCAGATTATTTGATCCGAACAAAACTTAAACAATTCTGGGTCCTCCCTGAAGTAAGTTTTAACTTGCTCCAAGAAACGATAATTCTCTTGTTTTGACCAATGAGAAAGGATCTTTCCTATGACCAAGTAGTTTACAATGTGGCCAAACCAAGGGGAATCAATGCTAGACACCGCAAAGAATTATTCATCAGGGAATGAGTCTCTTAATGGTTGAAGTATCTTGCATGTACTCAACAAGGATTCGTGATAAGTGGTCCATAATAGAATTTTCGAAACCCTTCTTGTCCCTAATTTCTAAATCGAATTCCTGCAAAAGTGGAATCCACCTAATCAACCTTGGCTTGCTTTCATGGACAATAAGTGTCACAAAGCAGCTTAGTCAATGTACACTATGACTTTTGATGCCAAGAGGTAGGACTGGAATTTATCTAGCACAAATGCTACTGCGAGCACCTATTTTTCGGTAGTTGTGTAATTAAGTCGCACATCATGCAAGGTTTTGCTCGTGTAGTAAATGGCATGAGGCACTTTGTCCACCCTTTGGCCTAAGATAACATCGACCCC
>BRYE01000016.1:16119497-16126997 GCA_030159115.1 Actinidia arguta var. hypoleuca | reverse complement strand
ATCACCAAATAATTAGGAGATTTGCTAGCTGTAAATAGGATATTAGTTAATTAAGAAATTAGCTATTAGTTCCCTAATTCTATGTAATTCTATCCTAATTTTATGGCTAATTTTATGCGTGTAATCTCTTATACAAGGAGAACCCTTGTAAGTCTGTAATAGTAGGAGAACAATACAGTATTTTCCTCATCTTTTTCCAAGTTCAGATGGTATCAGAGCCTGCTGAGTAATTCGAAAGAGAGAAAAAACCTTTGCCTATCTTCTGTATTCCTTCACTAACTAGCCATGTCTAAAGTTACCTCTGAGTCAACCCCATCTCTCACAACTCAACCAACCAAACACTCTCCAAATACCGACTCACATCCTGTTCAGATCACCATTGTTCACCTCAATAGTGATAATTATTTACGGTGGTCCTAATCAGTTCGGATGTACATCAGGGGATGTGGAAAGATTGGTTTTCTAACAGAAGAAAAGAAGGCACCAACATCGGATGATCCAACATACGCAACCTGGGAAGAAGAAAATTCAATGGTAATGACTTGGCTCGTAAACTCCATGGACGAGGATATTAGCTTCAATTGTATGTGCTACTCCACGGCCAAAGAACTCTGGGACAACGTGAATAAGATGTATTCTAATTTAGGAAATCAGTCTCAGGTTTATGAATTGACTCTCAAACTATGAGATTCGACAATGGGAAGACTCGATCACCAAATATTTCAATTCATTGAAGCGTTAGAGATTTGGTAGGATTTGGATTTATTCAATGATTATGAATGGAAATCCACCGAAGATGCCACTCACAACAAAAGGATTGTTGAAGCTCATCGCATTTACAAATTCCTTGTTGGGCTCAATGTGAAATTTGATGAAGTACGGGGATGGATCATTGGCAGAACTCCACTTCCTCAAATTGGTGAAGTGTTTATAGAGGTTCAGAGAGAAGAAAGCCGCAGGCATGTTATGTTGGGGAAGAAGACTACTGAACCTATTGAAATTTCTGCCCTTGTTACTACCGGGGCTGCTACAAATAAAATAACCAATTTTTAGAAAAAAATTAAAGAGAAGCCACGGGTGTGATGTGACTACTACAACAAACCATGCCACACCCAAGAGATCTTCTGGAAAATCCATGGGAAACTAGCAAATTGGAAGAGCAGCAAGTCTGGAGACAAAATAGCCGTGCTATGCCCACTCCCAATGAAGCAAAAATAAGTCCCTTCAACAAGGAGCAAATGGATTATCTTCCGAGGCTACTGAAATCTAATTCCTCATCTTGTATTCCTAGTGTTTCTCTTGCACAAACAAGTAGTGAACTTAGTGCCCTTTCTCGCTATTTTGATCCTACTCAATGGATCATTGATTCTGGAACCTTTGATCATATGACCAGCCTACCCAATCCCTTTAGCACTTACTCACCATGTTCTGGCCTTGAAAAAATTAGAGTTGCAGATGGTAATTTATCATCCATTGCTGGAAAAGGTTTGATAAAATTATCTAAAAATATAGATTTGAAATCTATCCTTCATGTCCCTAAATTAGCTTGTAGTCTTTCGTCTGTTAGTAAGTTAACCAAAGACTCTAACTGCCGTATTATTTTATGTGATTTTGACTGTGAAATTCAGGACCGAAACTCAGGGAAGAAGATTAGAAATGCTAAGATGATAGGTGGACTTTACTACTTGGATGGTGACTTCTCTGATAATAAAAAGGTTTAGGCCCTTAGTAGTGTTAGTTCAAATTCTGTTTATGAACAAATAATGCTTTGGCATTTAAGACTAGGACACCTTAGCTTTCCCTATCGTAAACATTTGTTTACTACTTTATTTAAGGGTTTAGATTGTTCATCGCTTCATTGTGAAAGTTGTAGCTTATCTAAGAGTCATTGTAATACTTATTTTCCAAAACCTTACGTATCTTCAAAACCATTTTATTTAATACATAGTGATGTTTGAGGACCCTCACAAATCACTACTATTTCTAAGAAAAAAATGGTTTGTTACCTTTATATATGATCATACTCGTTTATGTTGGGTGTGCTTAATGCATGAAAAGTCTGAGGTTGAAAAATTGTTTAAAGATTTTTACACGATGGTTGAAACTCACTTCCAAACAAAACTTAGTGTTCTTCACACTGATAATGGAACAAAGTATTTTAATAAAAAATTGGAAAGTTTTTTGAAAGAAAAAGGTACATCATCAGTTTACTTGTGTAGATACCCCTCAACAAAATAGAATTGCTGAGACAAAAAATAAGCACCTACTTGAAGTGGCTCTTGCTATAATGTTTTCTATGAATGTTCTGAAATATCTTTGGGGGCAAGCTGTTCTAATAGCCTCTTATTTAATTAATTGGATGCCTACACGTGTTTTAAAATATAGCACACCCTTAAATTGCTTTAAAAGGTTCTTTTCGTTATCAAGAATATACTCAGACTTACCTCTAAAGGTTTTTAGTTATATCACCTTTGTTCATGTACCCAATAATACTCAGACCAAACTTGATCCACGGGCTGAGAAATGTGTTTTTATAGGGTATGCCTCTAATAAAAAGGATATAAGTGCTATAACCCCCAAACAAGAAAAATTTATGTGAGTATCGATGTCTTGTTCTTTGAAAATAAATCCTACTTTAACTAAAATTCTCTTCAAGGGAGAATGAGGTAATAGAAGACAATTTTTGGGATTTATCTCCTTTACCAAATACGATTTTGACTCCTCATCAGCCTATTATTCCTAGAAATCAAAGTCAAGAACAATGTGATAACATTTGTGGGAATCCTAGTCATATAGTGCCAAACATTACTGTATCTGAAATAGAAGGAGAATCACTACAGCCGGGTATAACAAATCCCAATACTGAACCTCTGGTTTATAATCGGATAGCGCCTCATCAAAGGAATCAAAGTTAGTTTATTCCTCTTGGAACTGATCAATCTCAACCCTTGGGAACTAGACTTCCAACTTTCACAAGTAATTCTATTCCTAACTCATATTCAAATCCTGTTATTTCTCCTAGCCAAGAACCATCAGACCTCAATATTCTTATAGCTATTAGAAAAAGAACCTGAACCTCCACTAAATATACTATTGCCAAATATCTTTCTTATGAAAAACTCTCTCATACCCATAGAGCATTTACTTTAAAAATCTCACACCTGCTTGTCCTAAGAAACATAAAGGAAGCTCTTGATGATATGAATTGGAAATTAGCAGTAATAAAAGAGATGAATGCTCTTAGAAGAAGTGGTACTTGGGAGATAGTAGATTTACCAAAGGGAAAAAGAACAGTAGGCTGCAAATGGATATTTATTGTGAAATGTAAGGCTAATGGTACCATAGAGAGGTACAAGGCAAGATTAGTAGCAAAAGGGTTCACCCAAACCTATGGGATTGACTATTAGGAAACATTTGCTCTAGTTGCCAAAATAAACTTAATCAGAGTCTTGTTATCTTTGGTTGTAAACTTCAATTGGCCATTACATCAATTAGACATAAAAAAATGCCTTTTTAAATGGAGATCTTGAGGAGGAGGTTTTTATGAGTCTACCACTTAGGTTTAAGGGAAAATTGGGACCAAACATAGTCTGTAAACTAAAAACATCTTTATATGGTCTCAAATAATCCCTTAGAGCTTGGCTTGAGAGATTTGGGAGTGTTATAAAACAATGTGGCTATTGCCAGAGTCAAGCATATCATACCATATTTTACAAACACAATAGACAAGGTAAGGTTGCAATCTTGATTGTCTATGTGGATGATATAGTCTTGATAGGTGATTAAAATGAAGAATTGGAGAGACTAAAGAAGAGACTTGCAACTGAATAGGTGATTAAAATGAAGAATTGGAGAGACTAAAGAAGAGACTTGCAACTGAATTTGAGATCAAAGATTTTGGTATGTTGAAATACTTTCTCGGAATGGAGTTTGCTAGATCTAAAGAAGGTATATTTGTGAATCAATGTAAATATGTACTTGATTTACTTAATGAGACAGGGGTGTAAACCAGCCGAGATGCCTATTGAACCCAACCTTAAATTACAAACTTCTAAAACTGAAGAAGTTCAGCATAGAGAGCAGTATCAAAGACTTGTTGGAAGATTGATCTACTTGTCACATACATGTCCAGATATAGCATTTGCAGTTAGCATGGTTAGCCATTCATGAATTCACATGGACAAGAACATTTTAATCTAGTCTATAGAATTCTCAAATACTTAAAGGGAACTCCTGGAAGGGGTCTACTGTTCAAAAAATGTGGGCACTTGCAAGTTGAAGCCTTTACTGCTGCTGATTGGGCTGGGAGTGCTATTGATAGACAATCAACTTCTGGTTCCTATATACATTTGTTGAAGGCAACCTAGTTACTTGGCGGAGTAAAAAACAGAATGTGGTTGCAAGAAGCAACGCAGAGGCTGAGTTTAGATCAGTTGCTCATGGAATTTGTGAAGTGTTATGGATTAAAAGACTATTGGTAGAATTAAAGGCTTTTAATCCGTTACCTATGAAAGTGTACTATGACAATAAAACTGCTATTTCAAATGCTCACAACCCAGTGCTTCATGATAGAACAAAGCATGTAGAGGTAGATAAATACTTTATTAAAGAAAAACTTGAAAATGGAGTAATATGCATGCCTTACATTCCTACTACCAAGCAAGTTGCAAATGTGCTTATAAAGGGTCTTCCTACGAGACAGTTTAACAAACTAATAGGCAAGCTTGCTATGGAGGATATAGGAAGGAAAGAGGATATAAGACAAATGGTCTTCCTTCAAACCAGCTTGATGGGGGTGTTGAAATAGGAAGGAAAGATTTTGTGATAATATCACCAAATAATTAGGAGATTTGCTAGCTGTAAATACTTTCTGTAAATAGGATATTAGTTAATTAGAAAATTAGATATTAGTTCCCTAATTCTATGTAATTATATCCTAATTTTATGGCCGATTTTATGCGTTTAATCTCCTATATAAGGAGATTGTAAGTCTGTAATAGTAAGGAGAATAATACAGCATTTTCCTCATCTTTTTCTAAGTTCAGAGTTGTGGACGAAACTGACTTGTCTATAAGAAAGCTTGAAGAGTTGCATAGCAAGTTTCGAGACCTTAAACAAGATAAGAGTGATCGCTTGAATCATGTGTTGGACCTTCTGAAGACATTGAATTCACTATTCAAGATTCTTGGTATTGATTTCAAGAAAATGGTAACTAAAGACCATCCTAGTTTGGATATTGCTTCTGAAGGAACGAAGAGTTTGATCAATAAAACTATTATGGGTTTGACAAGTATAGTACAAAGATTGTGAGAGATTAAGATGAAGAGAATGCAACGGTTCAAAAAGAAAACCAAGGCTGTAATCATCATCAAGGCCCATTGGCGTTAGCACAAGGCATATTCTTTTTATATACGTCTTCAAAAGACTTCTATGTTTCTCAATGTGTTTGGAGACAACGAGTTACTCAAAAAGAGTTTGTAAAGCTAAAAATGGCTGCAAGGAAAAAAATCCACTTTAACTTGAAAGTGTACCAAAAGTGAAAAGAATCGATTGGATTGGTGTTGACAACGTTCTTTGTGTTTTTGCCTTGTTTAGTATATCTCATCAACGAGTTGAAGATAAGAATAGTTTGGAGATTGTGCTTGGAAGAATTTAAATTTGAGAGTCATGTGAGGTTATTGATTTACTCAAAGTTGTAACGCCCCGCAACCCGGTCTATGCGGATCGACGGTTCGTCACCGGCAGGCGGCTTGCCGCCAAGGCCTACTTATCTTTAACTTGTGCATACTTATTCAAATTGGTATAATTTTTCTTTTCTTTTTCTTTTGCGGAAGCGTCATAATACTGAAAATAATAAGTAGAGTGTGCACACTGTATACAGAGCTGTGCCTAAGCTTTAAACTTTCTACATACATCATTACATAATATAGGGTCTAGCCCTTACAAAACAACATAAGGCCATTGGCCACAAAACTAAAGTCTACTTGCTATCTTCTTCTTACTGCTCCTCGGACTGGTCTCCTGAAAAGGTTTTCGAAAACGTAAGCTAAAAGCTTAGTGAATAACAACAGATGCATGAACATAAAATACCATGGATTATCTCATAACATACTTATATCATTTAACTTAAACATGTGAGCATACATATCTTTTCTGAAAACATAAACTTTCATAAACTTGAAGCTCACAGAATCTTGGCATACTTGCTTTTGTACTCGTACATATCATATACTGAAACTATGACAACTCGGCTGAACTGGATGACCATATAGGTCGGGTGGCTCTTTTGGCCAGAGATATCTCACTGTGTAGATGGAACTTATTTAATGTCCCCCATCTACCTTAGGACCTTAGGCTAGATTAAAGTCCCACCACGGGGGACCCCGAGTGTCACTATACTTGCTTATCTTGAACATACTTAGCTTTTCTTGTAAATCATGCATCAATGGATTTCAATACATAGCATAGTAACATTGAATACTTTGAAAGACATGGCATTCATATTTAGAACATAATCATTGATGCATTGAAAGCATGAAAAAATGGTTACATATAACATAATACGTATTGAAAACACTTTTGAAGATACATAGGTTTTGTCCATGGCATCTTGTTACTCACCTTGATTTCCTTGGCTAAGTGCTACACTTGGCGTTCCTACACATATATGACATACGATACAAAATGTCAATACTATGATCGAAAAGGTTTAAAACTAATATAACAACTCTCGACTTGACTAAAGGTATCCCCACTCAAGGATAACCTACGCCCTAGGGCGACACTCCTAGGAATAGGTTTAAGGATCCTAGGTTGACTATTAATGGCCAAAGGCAACACTTGTCTATAGTTCCTTCATCGCATCCCATTTAACTCACGACAATAAATATACCTCCTAGGTCAATATCATTTGAAAATAGACTTAATGACCTTCAATTTGGTAGGTCACGAGTTTGAAACGCATCTTAAATGAAGAAGTTATGCTCAATTGAATAAGGACTAATATCTAAAGAAAATTGTGTTGTTGGTAAAAGCTTAGGTCGACTTTAAACTTCAATATCTCATAATATAGATGGAATTAAATTGTAAACTTTATATTCTTATAAAGGTCTACGAGTCTATTTTCCAACGCTTCAAATGGTGTCTCAATCCGAATTTTCTAGAGAAAGTTATGCCCGTTTTACAAAACAGTGTCTGGGCTGAAAATGGTCTGGCGTTCGAACGTGGCGTTCGAACGTCAGGCGTTCCAACGTGGCGTTCCAACGCCTGGGCAAAAATGAAAATCCTAACTCTGGACGTTCCAACGTGGCGTTCCAACGCCAGGCGTTCCAACGTGGCGTTCCAACGCCTGGGCAAAAATGAAAATCCTAACTCTGGACGTTCCAACGTGGCGTTCCAACGCCTGGGCGTTCCAACGTGGCGTTCCAACGCCTGGAAAAAAATGAAAATCCTAACTCTGGACGTTCCAACGTGGCGTTCCAACGCCAGTCGCGCGCAGCA
>BRYE01000016.1:16101997-16111997 GCA_030159115.1 Actinidia arguta var. hypoleuca | reverse complement strand
TTCCAACGCCTGGGCGTTCCAACGTGGCGTTCCAACGCCAGTCGCGCGCAGCAGCAGAATTGGCACGAAACTTGTCAAAAACCTAGCCAATCTTAACTTAGACTTCACCAAAGTTTTTATGGCTTAACTACACACTCAAGAGACAACAATAACTCAAACTCAAACCTCAAAACTAACCCTAGCATGGTAGATCTAAGGTTAAAGTTTCAAAAACCCTAACATTTAGAAATTTGGGATTTTTTTTTCTAGCATTTAATTTCTTTGAATTGAGCTTCAATATGCTTCAATTGGGACTTAAGGGAGTCCTCTAAACTCAACATTGGGCTTACTAAAAACATCTAAGGCATAAACTAATTTCTTCAACTTATACATATACATAAAAATAGGTTTTTCTCACCTCCTCAAGCTTGGTAGAGCTTTCAATGGCTTCCTTAGGCTTGGATTTGGGACTCTCTATCCAAGTTTCTCCTTCTCTTCCTTTCTTTCTTCTTCTCTCTCTCTCTCTCTCTCCGAATTTGTGTGTGTGTGTGTGTTTGGCTTGGTGTTTTGAAAGAAACACATGGGATTCAATCCCATGTGCCCACCTCCACCCTTTTCTTGTTACAACCTTCCTCCTAATTGGTCATTTCCTCTATTTTGATCACTTTTGACCACTTTGACCATAAAATACTTACAATTAGGTCCTAATAGGATTAAATCTTTACATTAAGACATGAATAAAGAAAATTTATGGGTTCGGAGTATTACAAAAGTATTTGTTTCTTTGGCATGGAATGATTCAGTATCTCAAGACGAGCTCGAGATTGAGTTCTTCTCAATAGAGGAGAATGATGCAAAATAAAAATACATGTTATTATTTATTAATTCTTGTATTTTTATGATTTTATAATTAGTTATTTTTTTTATTTTAAGTTAATTAAGATTTTATTTGCTTTAAGTTATTTTACCTACTTGGCCTAATTAATAATAGCCCATTGGGCCTATTTTATTTCTTAGGGCTTAGTATTTTAGGGTTAGATTATTTTCTCTATTTAAAGAGACTTTTATTACAATTTGTAGGGGATTATGATTGATAATATTAAGAAATCCTAGTTTTCTTCCTCCTTCTTCTGGATTCTAATGATAATGCCAAACTTTTTCCTCCTCTTCTACACTTTTGGTTACTTTTATCTATTTTTTGATATTGAATGATCATAGGGCTTCAATTTTATTATTGTTCTGCATTAACTTTACTTATGTTGAATCACTCGATTAACTCAAAACAGCCTTGCACAAGGTTGTTTTAAAATTATACATACATGCGTACGTTGAAAACATGACCTAGAATTAAAATAAATCAATTGACTCTCTCACATCCTTGAAAAAAAAAGATAATTGAACTCAAAAGAGTCTATACATGATCATAATGAGATCCGTGACATTTTACAAGTCAGAATCTGTAACGCCCCGCAACTCGGTCTATGCCGATCGACGGTACGTCACCGGCCGGCGACTTGCCGCCAAGGCCTACTTATCTTTAACCTGTGCATACTCATTCAAATTGGTATTTTTTTTTCGAAAGCGTCATAATACTGAAAATAATAAAGTAGACTGTGCACACTGTATACAGAGCTGTGCCTAAGTTTTAAACTTTCTACATACATCACATGACCAAATTAAGTTATGCATGACATGGCCGTACATCACTACATAATATAGGGTCTAGCCCTTACAAAACAACATAAGGCCATTGGCCACAAAACTAAAGTCTACTTGCTATCTTCTTCTTACTGCTCCTTGGACTAGTCTCCTGAAAAGGTTTTAAAAAACGTAAGCTAAAAGCTTAGTGATTAACAACAGATACATGAACATAAAATACCATGGATTATTTCATAACATACTTATATCATTTAACTTAAACATGTGAGCATACATATCTTTTCTGAAAATATAAACTTTCATAAACTTGAAGCTCACAGAATCTTGGCATACTTGCTTTTGTACTCGTACATATCATATACTGAAACTATGACAACTCGGCTGAACTGGATGACCATATAGGTCGGGTGACTCTTTTAGCCAGAGATATCTCACTTTGTAGATGAAACTTATTTTATGTCCCCCATCTACCTTAGGACCTTAGGCTAGATTAAAGTCCCACCACGGGGGACCCCGAGTGTCACTATACTTGCTTATCTTGAACATACTTAGTTTTTCTTGTAAATCATGCATCCATGGATTTCAATACATAGCATAGTAACATTGCGTACTTTGAAAGGCATGGCATTCATATTTAGAATATAATCATTGATGCATTAAAAGCATGGAAAAACGGTTACATATAACATAATACGTATTGAAAACACTTTTGAAGATACATAGGTTTTGTCCATGGCATCATGTTACTCATCTTGGTTTCCTTGGCTAAGTGCTACACTTGGCGTTCTACACATATAGGACATACGATACAAAATGTCAATACTATGATCGAGAAGGTTTAAAACTAATATAACAACTCTCGACTTGACTAAAGGTATCCTCGCTCAAGGATAACCTACGCCCTAGGACGACACTCCTAGGAATAGGTCCAAGGATCCTAGGTTGACTATTAATGGCCAAAGACAACACTTGGCTATAGTTCTTTCATTGCATCCCATTTACCTCACGACAATAAATATACATCCTAGGTCAATATCATTTGAAAATAGACTTAATGAACTTCAATTTGGTAGGTCATGAGTTTGAAACGCATCCCAAATGAAGAAGTTATGCCCAATGGAATAAGGACTAAATTTCTAAAAAACTGTGTTGCTGGTCAAATCTTAGGTTGACTTTAAACTTCAATATCTAATAATATATATAGAATTAAATTATAAACTTTATGTGGTTAGAAAGTTCTACGAGTCTATTTTCTAATGCTTCAAACGGTATCTAAATCCGAATTTTCTAGAGAAAGTTATGCCCGTTTTACAAAATAGTGTCTGGGCTAAAAATGGTCTGGCGTTCGAACGCTGAGTCTGGCGTTCGAACGCCATGCAACCTGCAAAATGTTAACTCTCTGGACGTTCGACGTTCGAACGTCGGCCGCATGCAGCAGCAGAAATGGCATGAAAACTTGCCAAAAACTTATCCAATCTTAACCCAAAATTTCACCAAAGTTTTTTGGTCACTTTTGACCACTTTGACCGTAAAATACTTACAATTAGGTCCTAATAGAATTAAATTTTTACATTAAGACATGAATAAAGAAAATTTATGGGTTCGGAGTATTACATTCTCCCCTCCTTTATAAAAGTTTGTCCTCAAACTTGGTTAGCATCGTATTTATGTTATTCTCGCCGTTGTGGTTCCCTTCTGCCTCCGTTGCGCTACTCTGATAAAAATTCTTTGCATACTCGATTGTCTAACTGGTGATCGTTAATGTGCTTGATTGTGGGGTTAACCCTTTGGTTGCGACTGCCTCTACGGCCCTCTCAGTTGGGCAGCCTATAACATGGTAACCCGATTAATATTGTCCAAGACAATCGGCCTTTCCGAAATATCTAGACAAGGACAATATCAAAATTGTATATGATGAGTAAACAAAATAGTGTTACTGTAAATTAGAAAAGTTGCATACCTCGATTTATTGTAATGTTCATTCAAATAGAAATGGATATCGTTCTCGAATTTCATCTTCTCGTTCCCAAATTGATTATTCCCACGTATGGTTCTGCCATAACACTCGTACTAAGGGAATGGCTTTGTTCCTAAGAACTTGGTCACGACGATCAACAATCTCGATTGGTCTTTTAGTATAGCTCAAGTCTTCGCTCACTTCTAAAGGATAGTGGTCCATCACATGCGTGGGTTCATGAACATACTTCCGTAATATTGAGACGTGAAAGACGTCGTGAACTTGTGAAAGCTCCGGTGGAAGAGCGATACGATAAGCGACTGGTCCGATTCGTTGTAGAACTTCAAATGGTCCGATGTATCTTGGCTTCAACTTTTCCCTTTTTCCAAAATGATGAATACCTTTGGAAGGAGACACTTTCAAAAATACATGATCCCCCTCCTCGAACTCGAACTCTCATCTCTGTATGTCCGCGTAACTCTTTTGTCGACTCTGGGCGGTTTGCAATCTCTGCTGAATCACTTTGATCTTGTCGGTGGTCAGTTGAACGATTTCGGGACCTAGAATTTGTCGTTCTCCCACTTCGGTCCAATAGACTAGTGACCTATATTTTCTCCCATATAACGCTTCATAAGGAGCCATTCCGATGCTTGCGTGAAAACTGTTGTTGTAAGCAAACTCCACGAGTGGCAAATGAGTTTCCCAATTTCCTTGAAAATCGAGAACACATAAGCGTAGCAAATCCTCTAAGGTCTGGATAGTCCTCTCGGATTGTCCATCTGTCTACGAGTGGAAAGCGGTGCTAAAGTTCAGCTCAGTGCCGAATGCTCGTTGCAAACTTTTTCAAAACTTTGACACGAACCTCGGATCTCGATCCGACACTATAGAAACAGGCATACCGTGAAGTCGAATGATTTCTGCGATGTTGAGATTCGCATACTTTGACAATGAATACGTGGTCTTTACTGGTAGGAAATGTGCTGACTTGGTGAGGCGGTCTACAATGACCCAAATGGCATTACAGCCCCTTGGCGAGTTCGGTAGTCCGACGACAAAATCCATCGTAATGTGCTCCATTTCCATTCTGGTATTGGTAGCGATTATAGCGGTCCCGCTAGCTTTTGGTGTTCTACTTTGACTTGCTGACATGGTAGGCATTGTGACACAAACTCAACTATTTCTTTCTTCATTCCTGGCCACCAAAACGTTTCTTTCAAATCTTTGTACATCTTCGTTCCTCTTGGATGCATCGTGAACTTGGTACTGTGAGCTTCTTCTAAAACTTGTCTTTTGATCTCTGGTATGTCTGGAACGCATAAGTGACCTTGAAACTTAAGTGCTCCATCTTGTAAGGTAAAGTCTGGCTTCGGGTTTTCAATCATCTCCTCATAAATTTTCCACAAGTAAGGGTCTTTTGGTTGCCGTAGTTTCACAACTTCCATCAACGTCGGTTGAGCAATCATAGCGATAAATATTGCGTTGGCATCCGGTGCAACAATTTTAATTTCTGCTCTCTCCAACTCAATGAATAATGGTGCTTGTGAGGTAACCAAACATGCTAGGTTGGCGGTTGATTTTTGGCTCAATGCGTCTGCTACGACGTTAGCTTTACCCGGACGATACTGAATAAAAATATCATAGTCCTTGATCAATTCAAGCCATCTACGTTGTCTCATGTTCAACTCTTTTTGGGTAAATAGGTACTTCAAACTCTTATGGTGGGTGAAAATTTCACATGTCACTCCGTACAGGTAATGGCGCCAAATCTTCAAAGCGAATACTACTGCAGCTAGCTCTAGGTCGTGAGTTGGGTAATTCTTCTCATATGGTCTCAACTGTCTCGAGGCGTAGGCAATCACCTTCCCATGTTGCATCAAAACACACCCTAACCCTCGATGTGAAGCATCGCTGTAGATCGTAAAACCGTCGGTTCCAGAAGGTAAGGTCAAAATTGGTGCAGATACTAATCGTTTCTTCAATACTTGAAAACTTTTCTCTCGCTTCTCATTCCATTCAAATGGAACATTCTTTCGGGTAAGTTGCATAAGAGGAATTGCAATCCTAGAAAAATCTTTTACAAATCTACGATAGTATCCAGCTAAACCCATGAAACTTCGAACTTCAGTCACATTCGTTGTTCTCGGCCAATTTACAATGGCTTCGACCTTGTGAGAATCAACGGACACTCCATCCACACTAATGATGTGCCCAAGAAATGTTACACTTGATAGCCAAAACTCACACTTTTTCAATTTGGCGTACATTCTCTTATTCCGTAAGGTTTGCAAAATCATCCTCAAGTGTTGTTCATGTTCTGCAAAACTCTTAGAATACACCAAGATATCGTCAATGAATACTATAACAAATTCATCAAGGAAGG
Source organism: Actinidia arguta var. hypoleuca (assembly GCA_030159115.1). Taxonomy (NCBI): domain Eukaryota; kingdom Viridiplantae; phylum Streptophyta; class Magnoliopsida; order Ericales; family Actinidiaceae; genus Actinidia; species Actinidia arguta. Next base: position 16,106,022 of record BRYE01000016.1, on the reverse strand, counting down.
ATTTAAATACCCGGTTCATCAAAACCATGAAGGTTGCAGGCGCATTGGTAACTCCGAACGGCACGACTAAAAATTTATAATGGCCATATCTAGCTCTGAAAGCTATCTTTTCTATGTCGCTTGCTCTAACTTTAAGCTGATGATAACCTGATCTCAGGTCGATCTTAGAAAATACTTGAGCACCCTGAAGTTGGTCAAACAGATCATCTACCCTGGGTAATGGGTACTTATTCTTAATGGTAACCTTGTTCAATTCTTGATAGTCAATGCACAAATGCATCGTTCCATCCTTCTTCCGTACGAACAATACAGGCGCACCCCAAGGTGAAACACTAGGACGAATAAATCCCTTATCCGACAAATCTTGAAGTTGTACTTTTAGTTCTTTCAACTCTAAAGGTGACATACGATAGGGGGCTTTAGACATGGGCCTAGTGCTTTGATTTAGATCGATATAAAATTCAATCTCTCGGTCCACCAAGGACCCAAGTAACTCATTGGGAAAGACATCAGGAAATTATCGGACAACATGAATATCTTCTACAGACGGTGGGGAGATTTACGTGTCAACGACGCTACATAAGAATGCTTGACTTCCCTTTCTAATCAAGCGGCATGCTTTCATAGAAGAAGTGAGATAGGGAGGAGGTACAACACTAACTCCTTCAAATACTAGTCCTGAATGAGCAAACAAGTGGAATACTACTCGCTTAAGCTCATAATCAATGAGCGCATGGTAAGAAGACAACCAATCCATCCCTAGGATGACATCAAAACCATGCATCTCCAAGGGTATTAGGTCTACAAACAAGGGTACATCATTGACAAGAATTTTGCAGGCATAGTAAATTCTATCACATAGCATGGTGTCCCCGGAGGGTAACGACACTGACAACTCATATTCAAGGGGTACTGGGGAAGTATTCAAATACTGTTCAAAAGGGTAGGAAATAAATGAATGGGTAGAACCCGAATCTATAAGGACATGTTCAAGTTGACCACAAATGGGGAGTATACCTGACACAACTGATGTGGTAGCTGGGGTATTCCCTGGCATAAGGGCAAACGCTTGGCCTTGTCTTGGTTGATTGTTCCTCCTTCTAGCTGGAGGCTGTGGGACTAATGCTGACGCCGATGTTCCAGCTCCTTGAATTCTGCTTCTCATTGGACAATCTTTAATCTAGTGCCTTTCTTGTCCACATCCATAGTAACCCCTAATTCCCATGCGACATTCACCTCGATGTTTTCTCTGACAATTCGGGCATGTTGGCAACTCATTTGATCCACTACTTCCCTGGCTTACGGCATTCTTTTGCTGGGCTGATGAATTCCCACTTGAAGACCTTGAACTTTGTCTTTTCAAACTTTGTCCTCCACTTGTACTTCCTCCTGACCTCTTCTTTCTATTTTCCCGAAATTGGGCACTCTCATTCAAAGATCCCTCAGCAATTAGCGCTCGATGAAGAACCTCTTGATGAGTTGGCAATCGCAATATAATCACTTGGTTTTTAATGTTCCATCGTAGTCCAGCTTCGAACCTTCTCGCCTTGCGAGATTCTGTCGACACTATATGTGGGGCATAACGGCTCAATTCTATAAACTTGGTATTATATTCTATTACTGTCGAGTTCCCTTGCTTCAAATTTAAGAATTCCTGAATCTTCTGGTCTCGGACCATCTCTGAAAAGTACTCCTCATTAAACACCTCTAAAAACCTCGGCCATAACCATACTAGCTCTAGCGGCCTCTTCAATTGCCACCAAACCAATGCAGCTCCTTCAAAAGTAAAGGTCGCAAAGTTCACCTTTTGATCTTCGATGCATGGCAAGACTTCAAACACTCTTTCAATTCCCAAAAGCCAAGACTCCGCGGCCATGGGATCGGGGGTTCCATAGAAAGTTGGGGGTTTAAATTGTTGAAACTACTTAATGGTGGTTCGGTGCATCCCTTCGGCTCCAGGCATTGGCCTAGCCAGTTGTTCTGATACATTATCGTGGTTATTGTTATGAACCTCATGGACTACTTGAACAAGTCCTTCGAGGATTCTCTTTATACGATCAATTCGGCCTTCAGGCTCTGCGGCCCCTCTACGGCCTCCCCGTCTAGGCGGCATGGCTTCTACAAGCATAGCAAACATTTAGATGTTTATCATAGTCATAACTCATATGGCATATAACGTAAACTTAATAAAATCTTAGGGGTCTATCTATACGTGACTCAATCTTATTATGTCAACCTGTTGCTCTGATACCACTCTGTAACGCCCCACAACCCGGTTTATGCGGATCGACGGTACTTCACCGGCCGGCGGCTTGCCGCCAAGGCCTACTTATCTTTAACCTGTGCATACTCATTCAAATTGGTATAATTTTTTTTTCGAAAGCGTCATAATACTGAAAATAATAAAGTAGAGTGTGCACACTGTATACAGAGCTGTGCCTAAGTTTTAAACTTTCTACATACATCACATGGCCAAATTAAGTTATGCATGACATGGCCGTACATCACTACATAATATTTGTTTGGGAAGAAGACAGTGAAATCACTAGAATACAGTGAATCAACCAAACTTCTCAACCAAAGATGGAAAACCTCAACTAAAGTTTCAAATGAAAAAATAAGGGTTCACTGGAAGCAAAGAGTAGAGTCAACCGAAGTTGATTTTTGGTCGACCAAAGTTGAATAACCACGCGAAGTTGAATAGAGCTTCAAATAAATGAATTGAGGGTTCACTGAAAAATCAGATCAACGATGACCGAAGTGAAAGTTCGGTTGACCAAAGTTGTTAAAAACCTCGGTCAATCGAAGCTAGCTGAAAGTTAAAATGAAAACTTCTTTGTATTCATCTTTCATCTAGAATTGTTGAGCTTTAGTTACTACTACATTTACATCTTTTGAGAGGATCATTTTAAGTGATTGTAAAAATTCTAAGAAAGGGAATCTTTTGGATACTAGAAGTATTCTAGTGATTGTAAATATTTTCAAGTACCTGCAAGCTTGAAGATAGTGGACATTCAAGAGGAGCTTGGAGAGTGGACGTAGGCAAAGATTCGTCGAATCACTATAAATTGTTTGCACTCTTTTCTCTCCTCTTTAATTGCTTATATACTTAGCATAGATTAGAGTGCATAGTTAATCTATTGTTTACATAAATTTTTAATTAATCATTAACCCTAGAAAATCCATTTCACCCCCTCATAGTTTTTCTTTTAGCTAACAATATTTTTTTCTATTATCAAACTGAAGAATTTTAATTTTAATACCAAATTGAGTACAAATCATTTTATAAAAAATCTGAAATACATGATATACCTCACTTTTTTTTAAGTAAATAAACCCAAGTTGTGCTAGAAAAATCATCAATAAACGTGATAAATCATTTATATCCAATAAGAGTAATAATTCTAGAAGGACCCAAAATATCAAAATGCACAATTGAAATATCAACATTTATTTTATTAGAACTGATAGAAAAATTAACACGATCGTGTTTGCCAAGTTCAAAAGATTCGCACTGAAAGAACAAAATAGAATTACTAGGTAATAAAAAGAGGAAAATAAATGTTGGATCAAAAGAAATAAGGGATGACCAAGTCTACAGTGCCAAAGCCAAATAGTCTCTTCAGCAGATTGAGAGATGGAGGTATGATTAGCAACAGAAAAATGTCTTGGTGTATGAGTCGGATAAGCCATTGGTCTCTCTACCATTGCCAATCGTCGTCCTCGTTTGAAGATCTTGAAACACACAGGAAGAAGGAAAAAATATTACACTAAAGTTCAAATCACAAGTGATACGACTAATAGATAAAAGATTGGTAGCAAAACTAGGCACATGTAAAACTGAGGACAAAGAAAGAGAAGGTATGGTATGCACTAAACCTTTTCTAGAAATAGACGAAAAAATACTATCAGCTATTTTAAATTTGTCAGGGCCTGTATATAGAGTATAGGATAAGAACAATTTTGATTAACCAGTCATATGATCCTATGTATGCACCAGAATTAATAATCCAAGGGAGAGTATA
>BRYE01000016.1:16079497-16081997 GCA_030159115.1 Actinidia arguta var. hypoleuca | reverse complement strand
AAATAGAAAAAGTCAAGTACTCCATAAATAAATTAAAAAATACAATTCTTAACTAGGCATCCGTATCATTAATTAACAAGAATAATAGCATCCAAATAAAAATACCATATCACTCTCAATTGTCGTAAGTTATAAAGTTAGACATCTTTACATGCCACTAGTTGGAGTAATTGTAAAACATAACATACTAGCCAAACAAGAATTCCAATTATTAAAAAAATTAGGCACCAAACAAGAAACCTATGGGGCATAAAAGACTCTACATCTATAAATATTATATAATATTATCTTAATTTAACAATATTCTATTGTTGTATTTACTTATGAGCATTTTAGTAATTTATGGGTTAATCCATATCCCCTAGGTTTGTAATAATGGGGGGAGGTGTTATTAGAAATTCAGCCAATTTGGTAGATTATAAATCTATCGAATTACATATCCAACCTCATAGAGAGTCAACAAACACCATATTAGTGGGCCCACAAAATTTGTATTCCAATCCAACATTCCTATCTTCAAAAGAAACATGGTCTCTAGGACATCTCAAGCTCGTGTTTAAGTGGGTTTGACGGAATAGCCTCGCGCTTAACTTTAGGACACCTCAAGCTCATGCATTGAGTAGGTCGGTGATTAGTCAAGGTGCTTCATAAAATCCCAAGCACATGCTTGAGCAGCTCAGTGACAACTAGTCTCGCCCTATTTTAAGACATCTTGAGCTCATGCTTCAAGTAGGTTGGTGATTACTCACACTACATTAGGATCTCAAGCTCATGCTTGAGCAACTCGATGACTCATGTCGTGCTTTTCGTTAGGATCACCTTAGCTCGTACTTAGGCAAACAAGAAATGTATCTTGTTTAAATTCATTTTGGAAAGTTTTATACTCAGAATTTTTTTCACAAACTCATGACATCAAAAGGAAACCTCAAACGAGCCATGTACATTTTCAAAGTATATAAAAATTATAAGTCAAAAACTCATGAAATGATAGACTATTTGCATATTTTAAAATATTTATATTTATCAAATGTAGGTTCGACAATCACAAATTCAATGTACTTTTATAAATACAAGCTCGGTAAAAAGAAGTTACATTTTAATGGTAGTATTTTCTCAATTTGTTAGAGTTCCAAGGTCTCGGGACTTGCTTGCCCTCGAGGTCCTCAAGATGATAAGAACCTTTGACGGCAAGCTTAGTTATCTTGTATGAACCTTACCATTTGGGACTAAGCTTCCTATCCACCGGGTCCTTGGTGTTTCCAATAATTTTTCTCAAAATGAGGTCCCTGACAGTGAATTCCTTGTGCCAGACTTTCTGGTTGTACGTCTTCGCTAGGTTGTTTCTTATAATTGGCTATCTGTATTAATGCATTTTCTCTTCATTCGTCGTTGTAAAAACAAATTCCTTATGCTAGAACTTTTTGATCATTGATGTCGTTGTAAGCCTTGGATCTATTATGGACAAATCAATCCCCAATGGGATTACAACTTCAAAATTGAAAGCAAAAGAATAAGGCATTTTGTTTGTTGTTTTCTGTGGTGTGGTACGATAGGCCCACAAAATGTTTGGTAGTTCTTCAACCCACTTGCCTTTGATTTTGTCAAGCCTCTTTTTGATCACGTTCATGATTGTCTTATTCATTGCTTCGGCTTGCCCATTTCACTATGGGTAGCTCGACATTGAGTTGTAAAATTCAATCTTAAGATTGTCCAACAAGTTCTTGACTTTTTGGGTCACGAAATGCATTCCGTTGTCTGATACAAAAGCTCTGGAGATACTGAACCATGATAAGATATTTTTGCGGATGAATTTGATTACATCTACTTCTCTGGACTTCCACCCACTTAGTGAAATAATCCTCGGCTATTAGAAAAAAAATTTTATTCCTAAGAACTTAGGGAAAGACCCCCACGATGTCCATTTTCCATTGGGCAAAGAGCCATGGACTAGTAAGAGGGGACAAGTCCCTAGGTGGTTGATGAATGAGAAGGGAGAAAAGTTGACATTTGTGTATATTTGCATATAAGGTCACCAATACCCTTGAGTCAGAGCTCGATAGACTAATGATCGTCCTCTTGAGTGTAGTCAGCATATGCTTTCATGAATTTTGAATAACACATTTTCAACCAAGCTCAAGTGGACACATAGTAGGTAGGGCCCAAATAGGATCTTTTGTACAAGTTTCCTATGGGAAAGATCAAGAATAGTGATGCCTTTATTTGGAGCTTATGCGCTTTCCTTGGGTCATCTGGTAACTTATTGTGGCATAAAAATTCTGCAATCGGATCCATCCAGCTCAATCCTAGCTTAGTGTTGATTAAGATAGCTTGACTTGTTTCATGGCTAAGAATTGAGATCAAATCAATTATGATGGTCCATCCAGTTTCTCCTTCAAAAATCAATGTCAAGCCTACCAATGCAAACATATGAATTTCAATCCCTCCCCACTTTCTCAATGAGGAGGATCTTCATGATTTTTAAGTACTTAGCCATCTTGGC
>BRYE01000016.1:16049497-16051997 GCA_030159115.1 Actinidia arguta var. hypoleuca | reverse complement strand
TTTGTTCTTACAAATGCCACACACATGCACACTACTCACCCATGCATGCACCACACACACACACACACGGGATATGCCACACACACATGCACACTCCACACTCCCACTTGGCACAATTGCCCTTACATGCACACACGGCACATGCGTGGTGCCATATGTCCTCCACATGTCCACCATGCATGCAATCGCGTGTCCGTTATGCATCGCGCCATATGTCCACCATGCACACACATGCATGCAACCCTATGTGTCTACTGCGTGTCTTCAATGTGTTGCATTGTCATGTTATATTTAACACCTAATTGTAAAGTAATATAAATATATAATTTCACCCCAAAAAAATATTGGTTACACTTAAAATTAAATACAATTAACTCGATTAATGATTTAATACTTGTTTTCACAGGTCGGGGTCTCACATCCTCCTCACTTTAGGAAGTTTGGTCCTCCAAACTTGATTGATGTAGCATCTATTCACTTATTGTTTTCATGACTTCATTCTATCTAATTTTGAAATTCAACTAATAAGGTAATAACAAAATACAATTAATACCTTATTCAAATAGATAACGGGTATTTTTGTCACATATTACTTTTCTTCTCCCAAGTCGCTTCTCCTCTTGATTGGTTCTCCCATAATACTTTGACCAATGGAATATCTTTATTTTTAAGTTGGTTTATTCTTGTATCCATGATTTGCACGGGTCATTCCTCGTATTGCAAATTCTTCGCCAATTCGATTGGTGGTCGTTCCAATACATGAGTTGGATCTACAACGTATCTTCTAAGCATGGAGACGTGGAAAAAACATCATGAACATTCGCAATTTCTAAGGTTAAGGCAAATCTATATGCTACTAGTCCTATCTTCTCAAGGATCTCAAATGGTCCCACATAACGCAGATTAAGTTTCTCTTTCTTCCCAAATCTCACTACTCCTTTTCATCGGCGAGACCTTCAAGAATACCCAATCACCTTCACAAAACTTGAATTCTTTTTTGTTTGCATCTGCATAGCTCTTTTGGTGATCTTGTGCAACCTTTAACTTGTCTTAGATCATTTTGCTTTTCTTTGCAATTACCTGCACAATATCTGATCTTGTAAGTTTTACCTCTCCAACCTCTGTACAACAAGACGGTGACCTGCGCTTTATACCATATAATGCTTCAAAGGTCTCATGTTGATACTCATTTGGTAGCTATTGTTATATATAAATTCTGCCAAAGGTAGGTTTCCTCCCAGCTACCTTGGAATTCCATTGTACATGCCCACAACAATCCTTCTAATGTTTGTATCGTTCTTTCCAATTGTCTATCAGTCTGTGAATAAAAAGCGATGCTTAAGTTTAAGTTCATCCCCATTGCTTTTTGGACTGACTGCTAAAATCTTGATATGAATCTTGGATCTTGATCTGATGTAATGGACACTAGAGCCCCATGTAATCGAACAATCTCCATAACGTAGGCAACGACCATTTGGTCCATTGAATACATATTCTTGATTGGAATAAAATGAACCAATTTCGTCAAGCGATTGACTATTATCCAAATCAAATTGTTCCCCTTCGCTGTATGAGGAAAGCTGACTACGTAATCCATTGTAATGTCTTCCCACTTTCACTTTGACACTGGAAATGGTTGAAATAGTCCCGCTGGCTTCTATCGTACAACCTTAATCCGTCAATATTGCAAACATCAGTTGACATACTCCTTGATATCTCATTTCATACCCATCCACCAATACATTTTTTTCAGATCCTAATACATCTTCATCATCCCAGGGTGGATTGTCACTTAGACTTATATCCCTCCTCCATTATTTGTTGCTTGAGGTCAAAAACATTAGGTACGCATATCCTATTTTGAAATTTAAAGACACCGTCAATCATTTTGAATTATGAATTCGGGCTTGTTGTCTGGCTATCGCAAATCTTTTTGAGTTTAAGATCTCCCATTTGCTTAAGCTTGATTTCTTCTAAGATCGTCGGTTCTATAATAATTGCTACACATAGGCCTTCTTGTCCCCGAGTTACTACTTCTAGTTTTAATTTTTCCATTTCTTTGAGTGGACCTTGTTGTTCTGTTAATAGAGTGTTTAGTTTTCCCGTTGCATTCTGACTCAAAGCGTCTGCTACAATGTTGGCTATCCCAAGATAATATTGAATGTCAAGGTCGTAGTCCTTCATTAGCTCTAACCATTTTCGTTGTCTAAGATTTAGCTCCTTCTGCATATAAATGTACTTCAAGCTTTTGTGATTTGTGTAGACCTCGCATCTTAGCTCGTACAAGTAGTGGTGCCTAATCTTCAAGGCAAAGATGACTGTTGTTAGCTCCAAGTCGTGAGTAGGGTAATTCTTCTCATGTGGTTTCAATTGGCGTGACGCGTAAGCAATGACCCTTCCATGTTGCATCAGGTCACATCTCAACCCTTAGTGTGACACATCACTATAGATAAAGAATCCCTCGGTGCCCTCTAGTAGTATGAGTATTGGTGCCCGTTCA
>BRYE01000016.1:16031997-16034497 GCA_030159115.1 Actinidia arguta var. hypoleuca | reverse complement strand
GATCTTAATAAGATGTAATTTTTCTTCATTAGCAATGTGCTTGTTTCTATTGGCGATATCATTACTAGTGAATGTAATGAAACTGGTGAGATGAGCTTTGGCGAACAATATGCCTTAGTTAAATAATTAGAGGATGCAACTCCTAATCATTTTTGCATCTTTTTGGCAAATAAAAAGAAAATTAAGTAGGAGATGTCGATAGGTAAAATTGGCGATACAATAATTTTAATTTTGGCGACATCAACAAGTTAAAATTGGCAATATGGCGAAATTGGCGACAATCTATTTTGTCGACCTCAACATCATTGGCGACAATCCATTTTGGCAATTTTAATAATAGATATTGGCGATAACACTAACATGGAGATTTGACAATAACTGCGCTAGAGAAATTGGTGATTCCATAATTGCATGAAAATTGACAACAATAGCTACTTGGAGATCCATATTCCAATGGACTGGAGCTTGGCGATGACAATACTCAAATGACGTTAGTTAGGCGACCTTAACAACATGGCGAGATGAGATCAAAAGATGAGATGAAATTAAGAATTCCAGAGGAACACTCCTACCTGAGATGAGACCAAAAGCTGAAACTAGATTAACCAGGGCATCAGCTTTCTTATTCTCCTATTTGGGAATTTGGCGGATCTTGAAATTTTTGTTCGTCATTAACATGGTCTTCACCTCATCCATATATGCCACCATTCGGAGATCTTTGACGAGGTAATCTCCTTGGACTTGATTTACCACAAGCTGAGAATCACTATAGATGTCCAAGGATTCTATTTCCAACTCAGTTGCACTCTCAAACCGGCGAGGAAGAGTGCGAGGACGTCATTCATTTATTCTTCTCCTTGCATCACACTCAGACCTTTTACTTTTTAGCTTGCCCCTATAGTCTATTTGTTGAGTATCAGGTTCCTTCCTCTTTTGATCATTCTTTCCTCGCCTCCTACACTTAGCCTCTACGAACTCCTCAGTTGCAATGTACTTGTCGGCCTTACTCTCGAGCACCGACCAAGTTTCAGGGACGTTTTTGGAGAGGGAATCGAACAGTGGATCCGTACGAAGACCCTCCATCATTGCCATAACCACCACTTTGTCACTGGGATATTCCACTTCTAGAACAAACTGATTAAAATGTTTGACGTAATCTTTCAAGCTCTCCCCATCTTTCTGGTGGACTATAAAGAGGTGTCAAGCATTCTTCTGGCTGACCCTGCAACTCATGAAGTTGGCAACAAAGAGCATGCTTAGGTTATCATATGAGTCAATGGTTTCAGGAGATAACTTTCTGAACCATGATCTTGTCGGTCCCTTGAGCCCCTTGAAAGTAGTTGAAAAAGCCTGGCACATCACTTCATCCAAATACCCTTGGAGCATCATCAAGTTCTTATATGAGTCTAATTGATCCATGGGATTTGTCTTCCCTTCGTATACTCTGAGTTAGGATGATAATTTGAACATGGATGAAACTCTGACTTTCATTACTCTTTCTGTGAATGGAGGCTCAGTTTGTCTAATCAAGGCATCCACAGTAACTGGAGCATTCACGCCAGTATTGATGGCATCAATTCGAGTATCTAGATCTTTAAACTTCTGAGTAGTTGATTTACGACACTTGTGTTCTCGGGTCATTCTTGTGAGGTGATCTTTCTCTTCTCCTAGTTTCCTCGGCCTCTATATCCTGAGTTCGGCAAGATGATCGAGACTCCGACATGACAAGACTTCTTCCTCGCCTAGAGTCCAAACTTACTGATCAGTACTACCGATTCCTGGTTGAATGTCCTTGATCGGCACTATGGCGATTTTACGAATCGCGGTCACCTAATTGGCGAGAACGGTGAGATCGGTCAGCTTTTTTGTGAATAGGTGCAATGGCAAGGGGTAGATTATTTATGGCAAGGTGTTATTCCAGACAGGTATTGATCTCGTTCATGATTCTAATCTGCTCGGCGATTCCATGCATCTCACCATGGATGCCCTTAAGATCTAGAGTTTGGCTAGTGTTCGCCATTGGATGTGCTCTATTATCTAGAATGATGCTGGTACTCTGTCTAAGCAATAAGCGGCTACATAGGTGCATAAGGTATTGAGAGCTATCATTCTCACAAACAGTGCCAAACTGTTGTGATAGACATCTGGTATGAGCAACCAATAGTTAAAATAACTTTTTAAGCTCGGTATTTGACCTTGGTAATGACTTTGGTGACCTCAGGGTAGTGATCTTGAGGTGATGACCTTGACGACCTACGCAAGAAAACAAACGTTAACGGCTAGGGTGAGGCTGTTACAAACCCTCTGGTGTGGAGATGAAACTGAGATGAGGTGACTAAAGAGAGCTTAACAAAAAGTTTGTATGGATATAGCTCAAAGAGTGAGAGTGTAGTTACCTCTTTATGGTGGAGGGGTGAGCGGCCTTTTATAAATGGAGAATGGAGAGCCATGTGAGAAGATCATGGCGTAATCATCGAGCAGCTAAGTATGAAAGCCGTGT
>BRYE01000016.1:16019497-16029497 GCA_030159115.1 Actinidia arguta var. hypoleuca | reverse complement strand
TCGGGGTATTACAAATCTCATCAGACAAAGTGACATGATCTTGGCGACATGATATGGTGACGTGCTTACTTAAGGTCTTCAGCAAGTAAAGATTTTACCACTTGTCAATTATTATTATTATTATTATTATTATTATTATTATTATTATTATTATTATTATTATTATTATTGTGGTTGAAATTTGGTGAGAGCAACCAATAATCAAAATTTCTCGATAATGACCTCGGTAATCTGCGTAGGAAAGCAAATGTCCCCAGCCAGGGCGAGGCCGCTTAGAACCCCTCCGACATAGAGATGAGATGAACTGGCTAGACAAAGAGCAAAAATAATTAGGCAACAAATATCTTGGGTAATGAGATTTTAGTTACCCCTTTCTAGTAGTTGGTGAACGACCTTTTATAGATGAGATTCCACAAACGTGTGAAAAGATCGTGGAGTAATCATAGGGCAATCAAATAAGGAACCCGTATCTGAGGATTACGGCATAACAAGTGGTGAATGCCAGATGGAGACAGTACCGCAACCGTAGGAGATTAGTAGAGGTCTCATGTTCACCTCGGTCTAAAGAAATTGGTAATGACCTTGGCTTCAGGGTCTCTCCCGACATCCTCTAAGACTTCGTGCTCTTCTTCAATCAAATGCACTTTTTTCATGGCTGCCTTAATGGAGAGAGTAGCGAGGTAGCATTGTTTGGCTACCACCTGATCTCCATAAAGGGTTTTTTCACCTCGAGGGGTAAAAAATTTGATAAGTTGGTAAAATGTAGAAGACACTCCCTTCGTCCTATGCAACCAATCTCGACCAGCCATTACATTATATAGGGAAGGTATATTGACTACAACAAACTCTGTCACCAGCTCTTGGGAACCAGCTCAAATTTTAAGGGTTACGATTCCTAAAGGCCAGTGAGACAGAGCATTAAACCCGACCAAAAGGGGTCAGATTAATTTTTAAGTCTACCTGTGATAGTTTGAATTGTATGAATAGATCATAATACATCACGTCGACATAGCTTTTTTAGTCTACCAAGATCATTTTCATGCCATAATTGTTGACCTGGAGCTGAATGACCAAAGGATCAACATGGAGATGCTGGACCCATTCCAGGTCAGTTTTGAAGAACATGATGCTTCCCAGTTCGAACACTGTTTGTCTTGGCTTCTTAGCCATTGGTTGGCCCGAGAGGACCTCGTGCATTTGTTTGATAATGCAAATCTCCCCCAGATTCTCTTCTAGTGATTAGGGTGATTTAGGCCCCCTATCATGTGAATAGTTCCTAGTAGAAGGTCTTCCTCCATGGTATCGTTTGTTTCTTCATTGATATAGTCCAACCTGTGTTAAGTTTGACCTCAGCATCCTCTGCTTGAGTTTTTTCTTGGTCGACAAACCCTTTCAGATTTTCATCCTAAATGAGTTGGTCAAGAAAAACCTTCAGAGCTTGACAATTCTTAGTTCTATGTCCCTTCTCCTCGTAAAAGGAACACTTTCACCGTTGATTGCACATTTTAGGGTCCCCTCCCATAGGAGCAAGCTTCTTGAAGTACAGCTTATCTCAAATTCGGGTGAGGAGCTTGTAGATTAGTTCTTGGAAAACTACATTGATCCCCTGCCTTACCTGGCCCTCATAATCAACTGAGCTTTCCTTTCATTTTTTGAAAGGCTCCTCGCCCCAGGGAGTTATCCCTATAGCTTGGTATGCCTGTCGGACATCATCCTCTAGCCGAGCGAATATTTCGACCTGGGACATGAGGTCTCAGTGATCGGTTGAAGGGTTGAGCATTAGATCTTCCCAAAGTCTTTCTCTAGGAGTCAGTCCAAACTTGTAACTAACTACTGCTAACTCTATAGAACACTCCTCAATCTTGTTATACGTCTCCCAATAATGCTTGTTGTAATTGCATAGTGATTTGTTCTTGCCCTTTCGGAGTGTCATAAGAGAGCCAACACCCTTTGGCATCTTTGTGTTTATGACGAACCGAGTTACAAATGACTTGGTAAGCTGGTAGAAGTGTCCAATTGATCCGATAAGCAACCGATCGAACCACTTTAACCTAAGATCCCCCAAACTCGATGGGAAAACCTGGCACATAAGTGCGTCTAAATGATTTCATAGGGCCAGCATTTGTCTAACATGATTAACGTGGGATTTAGGATCTGATGTCCCATCATACAATGTGGAACTTCGGTGGGGTGAACTTTTTGGGCATGTCCATTCCCTCGATGTCTCGGGAGAATGGTTTTTGGTACCTTAGGACTGTTTCCCTTGGTACGAACCTGGTTGTACAAGCTACTAATCTTGTTGGAAAGACGGTTTTAACCGGTGCTATTGTTGTTTGGTTATTGAGCTTAGCACGTAGATCACCTTTTCAATTTTGCTTGGTATTGAGTGTCTCGCGATGATCCACGCTAGAGTGGGCTCGACTTGGTGACACCCTCCGCTTACTTGATGCCACAGACTTGTTAACACTTTGACTCTTCAGTTAACATGGGACTCGCGTTGCCTCCTATTTTGACCTTCCCGAGGTGGATTTTTTGATCTTTTAGTCCTTTCCTTAGATAGTCCTTCTTCTTTCGCTTGGGATGACTTCATTAGTCTGTTGTCAACTAGGATTTGTGCCATTTTTGCCAACTGGTTTTGCAGATGCTTGATGGTTATGTCCTGGATATCTCCTCCTTTAAGGAGAAACTGACCTAGTCTCTGCCTAGAGGTGGCCTTGGCCATCCTCTAGGCATCAACCATTAGTTTAACTCCTCTATCTCTAGGAGTTCTGGGAGCATGAGGGGGCTCCCTTCGGTTTTCTTGACTTCCAGAATGGTTGTTGCTCTGTGATGCCATCAAGGCTGACTTTGCAGATGTCTATAATCGATTTCTCACAAGGCGGCACCAATTGTGGGGTGTGAGTTTGAGAAAGGAAAGAAAAGAAATCGAAGATAGACACTTGTAGTGGACTAGTGGTGGTTGAAGGTGGCTACAGATAGTTGATGGTTGCAGTGGCCCAGTTGCAACACAGAAATAGTGAGTTCAGCCGCCAAAACTATTTTTGAAAAATGACTCTCCGACAGTCATGTTAGATGACTAGAGAATCAGTGCATGTAGAGAAAAAGTGTGTAAGCTTTTTTGGAGCTAAATTTGCTTACCTTTGAGAGAAAAAGGGTTGACCTCATATAGCACAGCTCGGTGCGTGCCTTGACGCGTCAACTATCGTGTCACTAGATAGATTATAGCTCGACGCATGCCTGGACATGCTGACTACTGTGCTAGTGAGTAAGCGATTGACCTAGCCATGCTCCTAGGGCCTGGTTGGTAACTTGCCATCATGCTGTCAACGTCTCGATTCAGGCATGGGAGCTGTCAGAAGAAACTTTGCCATGCAAGTTACCTTCTGTCCCCAGTTATGCCTCAGGATCGCCATTGTCCATTGCCCTTCAACCAAGTTTCGATGCGTTTACCCTAACGAGCTTGCTATAGAGCGACAACTCGATAGTGATTCTTGTTTTAGCTCAATCAGTGCCATTATTCAGTAAAGTCTCGATTGAGCTTCGGCACAGGCACCCTCCCGAGTTTGCTTCACAGCGATAGCTTTGCGGCGGTGCCTATCCTAGCAAGGCCAGAACTTGTAGTTGTGTATTTTATCCCTTTACATATATATTCATTTATTTATTTGAGAAGATGGATATATATAAATCTTTCCCAATGAAAAGTAGTGCATATCATTAAAGTGCTAAAACATTATGCATGGTCTGTACAAAGTGACGCTTCAATAATGTAATAAAGTTTTTTTAATCATATAATGGAGTGTTTTGACACATTGAAAAAGAAGGCATAACACGAATAGAAATTGTTATGGTAAAAATCTGGGAGAGCAACCCAATAGTCAAGATTACTCCTTCGCCTCGGCACTAGACCTTGGCAACAAGATGGGCGACCTACATAGGATAGAACAAACGTAATCGGCTGGGGTAAGGCCGCTCAAAACCCCTCCGGCGTGTGAATCAGACCAAGGTGACCAGTAGATAATCAAAGACAATATGGGCGAGCACAATAAGAAAAGTGTCTGTGGTGCCTGTGTTTAGCGTACTTTTTTGTTATGGGAGAGTGGCCTTTATATAGGCGGAGGTTGGAGATCCATGGGAGAATAATCAGGAGAGATTCCTCGATAGCCATGTTTGGGAAGTATATCCCTGAAATATTGGAGAGATAATAGGCGATTGACATACGGAGAGCAGCCCGCAATCGTAGAGATTGTGATGGATACTGTCTTCCAGTTCAGGCGGAATTCTCGTGGAGGCAGACTCTGATCAGGTGAAGTGACCAAAAAGGACTCGTGAGTAGGCAGAGTTCTTGTGGAGATAAAGCTCTTCTAGAGAAGGTCTCTGGTCTGGCGACGTAAATGACCTCGCTTTAGAGCAATCTGGAGGAAGACTTGTATATATATTAGCGAAATGATCTCTTGGCGATAACGCTATGGGCGACCAGAACTAGATTGGTGCTGTGGCGACGTGCCCAACTCATTGTAAATAAGTGATTATTTTACCCACATTAGTAACCCCCTACTCGGGATGCCGAGATGAGACGAGGGATTTATGAGTAATTGGAAAAATAACTGCCTATTGGTTAAGTGGTCATGTAGTGATGAAATGTCGGCAACAAACTACCACGTGGATGAGGGCATTAAATGTTGGAGTGACGTCATGGACAGAATGGCGGCGCATTAATGATGCTTTTGACGGGAACGGCGAAACGTTTGAGACGTTCTTGGTGGGAATGGCAGTTATGAGCTCAGAAGCCAAAGCATCGCGTGATCTGAGACATTGGAGCATTTAAATCTCCGCCTTTGGTACCCCCTATATATAGAGGAGTTCACCCATTCATACACACTTTACGCTTGCGCTTATCGAATTGTTGTCCTTGTTCCAATTTTCTCCTCGCCCATATTTGTGGTCGCCTCCTCGCCTAAAGCTCAGTAAATGCCTTAACCCACCTTAACTTTCACTTTTATAGTTTATGTCCCATAAGCCTGAGGTATTTTATTTAGAAGACTTAGAGGATTCTTTACCCTCTTGGGTGTCTGACCATTTAGGAGAAGGATCGTCATATATAACAGACAAAATGAATTTATCCCCTGAATCACCTATGAAGGATCCTTCAATTCCCGAGGTCGACCTTCTGATCATCATTCATCCCTTAGTGGAGAAGGAGACCAATATTATGACCACCGAGGAATTGACTCTACCTAGTGAATCCTATTCTTTTCTTCAAAACGTACAAATCAGGATTCCCGAGGAAAGGGAGACCATAACTTCAACCCGCCCAAGCGAGGTGGCCTTTTATGAGACCGTCTTCCCCACGGGCCTCAGATTTCCCATTCACCCCCTGATTAGATTAATTTTACAATTTTATAACATATGCCTTGCTCAAGTCATCCCCAATGCGTGGCGAAGCATTATTTGCGCAATGGCATTGTGGTGAGCATATAAATATGACATAACCCTTTCTAAGTTTAGGAACCTATTTAGCCTGAACACTAAACCTAAACCAGACCAAGGTTGGTTATATTTTAAGGCGAGGTACAAAAAGACTCTTCTCGGAGGGTACCCAAGCAACGTCAAGGGGTGGAAAAGCAAATTCATTTTTGTCTCGGGAACTGAATGGGAGCTTCCGCAAGGTTCATCTCGGGAAGGTGGTAGCCCAAGAGTCCCGACGTCATGGGGCATTCAAGGTCGGTTTCAGTTTTTATTATAGTTCACTTTCCCAAAGCGCTTCAATAGTTAACACTTAGACTTTATTTTTAGATAAGCGTTGCAACAATCCGCCCAAGCTATATGGAGATGAGATTTTTAGCTCGGTGGAGAAGTAGGGGCACTACTCAGTCCCCATTCTCTTAAAGTTCAAATCTGTTCGTCGGGTTTTTGGTTCCTCGGTACCCATGGCCTCTGGGAATCAGGACGAGGAGCGACCTGGAAATGGAGCACAAAGCTCATCGCGCAACGTGGGTGAGTATTGCCCTTCCCGTGGTGAACACATTCAACGAGACAGCAGTTCCCGAGATGAATCAATAGAACACATAGAGACCCTCGAGAAGGAACTAAAGAGAATTTTACTTCATGTTCCTAATCTGACCTTGCTAAGATGGTGAGGGGGAAATGTTCACGATCCCATTTTAGAATTTTTACCAAATGTTTCGAGCTCAAGCTCGAACTCCGTATGGGAATCTTGATCAGATTTTGGGCTACCTCCCGAACTTAAATCGGATGGTACTGCCGCTTGTCTATTCTAAGCGCTTGAATTGTCATTTCTGATACTTGTATTGTTTTACATCTATTTAGCCTCAAGAAGCTCAGCGAGAAAGTTGAGAAATCCAATAGTGGGGGTTCGATTGTGGGGCCTCCCCGGCTAAGGGGGTAGTTAACGACAAAAAACGTCTAAGGGAAGGTCCTTCTAGCTCGCCCATTAAGAAAGGCAAAGCAGCCGATAAACCCAAGGGGAAAGAGGCTGCCTCCGCGCCCGAACCGAAGAGAAAGGCGACCAAGGCCGACAACGCAACGTGTTCAAGAGCCCCCTTTCTCGGAGCGCGAGGAAGGAAACTCTCCCAATCTTGGCACTATCCTCGAATCCGGGGCCTCTATTATGGGCATCCCCTCCATAGCCGTGAAGATATTACGGGGGGCAATTTCTCCTACGGACAAGGAAAATGTGGAAAAGCTAAAATTCGATCAGACGCCTACCAGATTGTTTCATGTTATTGGCCAGGTACCACTTCGATTTTGTATCCAACTTTCCCCTTGATATTTTATACTCAGGTTTATTGTTTTTTGTTTTTTTAAAAAAAATATTTATAGCAGGCACTTGTGCTCGAATCTTCCCTTGTTGTCCGGAGCAAGAAAGTAGGAAATGAGGTGTCCCTTCAGCAAGGCCGAGCAGCTTCATTGGAGAGTGAGGTATCTCGCCTCCAAAAGTTATCTGGAGAGCTGGAACAACAACTAGCCGAGGCCCGAGCTCAGGAACAGGAGTCCTCGAATGAGTCGGCCAAGTTAAAGAATGAACGAGACGATGTGGTCGACAAGCTTAAGAAGTTAGGTCTTTTGGTGGTGGAGCTTAAAGAAGCCGTGTCTTGAGCCAAAAAGTTAGCGATAGATGAATTCAAATCCTCATCGGATTTTTTGGAAACAGTTGAAGACGATGCATCCAAGTACTCGGCGAAGGATTCGACTTCTGTAAACGACAACTCCACCACCATCATCCCGATCTGGTGATTAACTTGGAGGATATGGGCCTTGATCATGACCTGCTTGCCGAGTAGGAGGATGGCGAGGAAGAAGTGGGGGAGAATGCGAATGACAAGGAGAAGGGCAACACTAATCCCCCCCTTCTTGAACTTTTTTTTTTGGCAAACTGTAATCCATCTCTTGCGATGAATAAAATTCTTAGTTTTTTCTCGAGCTATTTTTGGTCGTGTGGTCATAAATTATTAGAAAGTAGGCAATCTTAATCTAATAAACTAAAAAATTTAATTATGGCATTTTCAAATTTTAGTTCATCGACGAGTTAAAACTTGCACTCTGGGTGATGGTGACCCCTTCTATGGTGATCAAGGCGTCTAATTGTACTAATCAGGCATTCTTGCCATCAGCGACATTTTTAATGGCGATCAAGAAACCTCAAAATCTCTTTGGACTTGGTTCACCACCAGTTGTGAATCACTGAAGGCGTCCAGGAAATCTACTTCCATTTCAATTGCAACTCGTAGCCCAACGAGGAGAGCTTTATATTCGGCTTTGTTATTGGTGGCTTTAAATCCTATACGGATGGCATACTTCTTTTGCTCGCCTGAAGGAGTTTGGAGAATCAGTCATGCGCCACAACTGTGTTGGTTTAATGATCCATCTACAAATAGTTTCCATCTAGAAGGATCGTCTGAGTTAGATTGCTTTGGAGTTTCTACCTCAGGTAGGCCTTTCTTAGACTCCGGGGGTATGTCGTATGTAAATTTAGCCACAAAATCAGCCAAGGTCTGACCCTTGATTACCATTCTTGGTTTGAAATCAATATGAAATTTGCTCAGTTCGATGGACCATTTGAGGAGTCTCCCCTAGGTGTCAGGTCGCTGGAGAATTTGTTTTAAGGGTTGGTCAGTCAATACAGTAACGGGATGTGCTTGAAAATAATGGCGAAGTTTTATGGCGGCGATAAGGAGGGCATAGGCGAGCTTCTCAATTTTCAAGTATACTGGTTCTATGATTTTCAAGTATATTGGCGGCGATAAGAATTTGCTTTAAGCATTCTTTGATAATATTGTCCTTGATTAGCTTAGCTACTTCTTCTTTTATAATTTTCAATCGTTCAGGGGCAAATTTCCTTCTTTTCTAGCGAACTGGAGGATAGGAAGGGTTGGTAAATAATCTGTAAGTGGCGACTTGAGGATCTCTTCCCGGGACATCGCCCTGCGACCATGCAAAGACTCATAATTTTTCTTCAAAAATTTTACCAAAGCAACTCGTAGTTCTTCAGTTAATTCTGTCCCAATCATAACGTGGCAATCTAGATGGTCTAGGTGAATAGAGACTGGAGTGATTTCTTCCAAGGGTTTTGTATTTTTTGATTCTCTAGAGTCCATTAAGGTAATCTCTTCCATGTCGTTCCTCAACATTTCCATTTCAGAGTCGGCGATCTGTAATTGCTATTGGCTAGTTGGTTTGGAATGAGGTTTATTTTTCATGGCCGAGATAAAATATTGCCTGGCCACTTTCTGGTCGCTCTTAATTTAACCTACGCCAGTCAGAGTAGGGAACTTCATTTTCAAATGATAGGTCGACATGATGGCCCTGGTTCCTCCTAAAGTTGGGCGACCCAGGATTGTGTTGTAGGGCGATGGGCAGTTCACCACAATGAAGTCTTGCCAAATGGTAGTCTGGTGAGGCTCTGTCCCCAAGGTTACCAGTAATTTGATCCACCCAAGTAGATGGGTGGTTTCCTCCAAATCCGACCAAAGGAGTGTTGGCGATGACGTAGGTGAAGTTATCCAATCCGATCCGATCTTCACCTTGTCAAATCCGATCGGAGTGTTGGCGATGAAAAGGTGGAGCTTATCCAATCCGATCTTCACCTTGTCAAATACCGAGATGAACAAAATATATGCCGAACCCTCATTATCGATCAATATCCTCTGTACATTAAAGTTGGCAATGACGGCTGAGATGACCAATGCGTCATCGTGAAGGAGGTGGAAGCCTCTTAGGTCGTCATTGGTGAAGGTAATGGGCGAGTGGGCTGCAGCTGTAGGTGAGGAAATGTTGTAGACTTCTTCTTTTGCTCACCTACTGGAGCTCTGGGCATGCCTTTTTCAAGAAGAGTTTGAATATCCTCCTGATCCAAAACTGCCATGAATCACCTGTATGTCTCATGTAGTTGGTCTATTGTCGCCATATCTCCTTCCAAGTGAGTTAGGAGGTGGGCGATCTACAACATACTTTCTCAGATATCCTTTTTCGATAAGGTCAGCTATTTGTTCTTTCAACTGAAAGCAATCTTTGGTGTTGTGTCCATGATCTCGGTGGAACTCGCAACATTTATTTATGTTTCTCTTTCGGGGTCAATTTTGATTTTTTCAGGCCACTTGACGAATTCCTCGTGTTTGATCTCTGTGAGTACCTGGGCGATATGGGCGTTAAGAGGGGGTAGTGTTAACTCTGGACGGCGAGGTGGTGTACGAGGGCGCTTATCATTATTTCGTCGCCTTGAATCCCGATCTGGCCTTTTGTTTCTCGCATCGTCGCAGTAGTCCGTTTGTCTGGTGTCAGGTTCTTTCCTCTTATCATCTCTTCCTTGCCTTTTTCGTTTGGCCTTAGCCAATTCTTCTACGATAATATATTTGTCAAATTTGCATTGGAGAGCTAATAAGGTCTCTAGGATGTTCTTGGAGAGGGAATCAAATAATGGGTCTGGACGTAGCCCTTCCATCATTGCCATAATCACCACTTTATCATTGGGGTCCTCGACCTC
>BRYE01000016.1:15996997-16001997 GCA_030159115.1 Actinidia arguta var. hypoleuca | reverse complement strand
ATATGGATCTATCAGATGTAATTCTGGATGTGAAGATCACCAGAACATCAGACGAAATTGCACTTTCTCAGACACACTATATTGATAAAATTTTATAAAAATTCAATAAATCTAACTTGAATGGTGCAAGAACTCCCGTAGATGTAAATGCAAGGATTCAAATTCTTTTTTGAAATGATTATAACGTCAGCGTGCCATGTATATGTATATATATATATATTGTTGTGGACTTTAGTGTGGATTGGACCCATTTAAATTTAATTGGGTCAATTGTGAAGTAATTGGGTCTAAAGTATCTTACATTGGGCTTCATAAAATTTATAGTTGGTTTTGGAAGTATTTTGAATTGGATTTTTGGGGGGGCTTGAAAGGAGATGTGTGAGAAAATGGGCCAAATGAATTGGACCCAAGATTGATTTTTGGTTTGGGTTTGTTGCTTGGGCCAAAAAAAGTCCAAGGGCCCAAGGAGGGCATTTGGGTCATTTCTATATTTTGACTTAACACAAATAATCTCAACATTTGTGTTTAGGATTTTATTTTTTCTCTTCTTCTTTTTCTCTCTCTCTCTCGAGTTTGAGCCAAAATAGGGTTTTGCATTGAAGCTTAGATTTAGATGAGTGAGATGTAATTTGAGTATTGGTTCCTTGAGATAAAATCATTTACTTGACGGGGGCTTCGTTTTGAGCTAAGAAGAATTGGGATTGGAACAATTCAAAATTTTGGACATTACCATTATTGTGGAGCTTTTCGTTCCTTGGATTTGAGGTAAAGAGAGTTTTTCTTGTGGGGTTTAATTTTGGATTTTTGTTAATGGCTTAAATGTAGCCCATTAAGGCATTATGTTGAGTATTGAACTTAAAATGAAAAACTTAGTTTATGATGAAGCTTGTAAAATAGGGTTTACTTGTTGGGATTTTTTTATTGGTTGGCTTATATAAAGTCTATGGGTGCATTAATTTGGGTGTTGAACCCTAAATGAAAGATTTAGTTTAAATGGAAAAAACTTGGAGTTTGTAGACCAGGTGTAGACACCTAGTTTTAGGGGGTCGACACTTTTGAATAGTAAATTTGACATTTTGGCTATTGATGCCAGGTGTCGACACCTAATTTTAGGGTGTTGACACTTTTGAATAGTAATTTTGGTATTTTGGCTACTGACGCCAGGTGTCGACACCTAATTTTTAGGTGTTGACACCTTTGAACAATAAACTTAACGTTTTTTGGCTACTGACCGCAGGTGTCGGCACTTGAAAATCAAGTGTCAATACTTTTGAACAGAGAATTAGACATTCTGGCTACTAATGCTAGGTGTCGACACCTATGAACAGTAAAAAAAAAATAATTTTAAATATTATTTTAAATGATTTACTTTGAGCATGAAGATATCTTGTGTGTTAAGTTATTTCATTAAATTTTTAATAAATATAACAATTGCATATGTGGAATTTGGGAGATGTAATTTTGTGTGTGTACTTGGAATTTTGGGTTGAGATTTATGTTAATGATTATGAGTAATATTCACAACAAAAATATGAGAATGATTTTAATAGTAGCTTATTATTGTTGACGGTTTTAAATGCTTGTATAGTATGTTGTTGCATTTAATTTTTTATAAATGTAACATGGACTTATAATTGAACTTGTGAAAAATATAAAACTCATGTGTGCGTGGAGACTCGAAAATAGTTTTGGGAAATAACATACTAGAAAATGCCGGATTTGGTACATTGGTACACCCAAAGCAAGATGGTTTAGATTAAGTCCACTGTGAAAGACTGGAAAACCGCACTAGAAGTAGATAACGATCGTGTGGAAACGGTGGGAATGTCAAGCCTTCGGTTAGAGCCCGAGAAATTGGCATGGATGTGAGAAGGTTAAAGCATGCGGTTATAGTCTGAGAAATTGGCATGGATATAGGAACGTCAAGCCTTCGGTTAGAGCCATAAAAATTGGCACGGATGTAGGAATGTCAAGCTTTCGTTTAGAGCTCGAGAAATTAGCATAGATGTGGGTATGTCAAGGCCTTCGGTTAGAGCCTGAGAAATTGACATAGATGTGAGAAGGTTAAAACCTGCAGTTATAGTCCGAGAAGTTGGCCAGATATTGTCTCATATGCTTAGGGCATAATGAGTTTGGTTAGATATTAACCTAGGTGTATCATTAAAAATTATTGAGTTGTTTGCTTTTGAGAAAAGCCAGAAAATTTAAAAATGTTAGAAATTGCTTTTTGAGCAAAACCGAAGAATTGGTAAAATCATTGATTGGAGAAATCATGAATTGTGAAATTATGAATTTGAAATCAAAAGTATATTTTGATATGAATGAAATTATATTTTATCGCATCATGTTTTCATTGTATAGTTATGTATCATGATTTTTGACTTGAGACATCAAGTCCATTGTTAAATATTTTCAAGGTAACTTATGTTTACTATAAAATAAATTTTAGGTACCGAAGGTTGTCCTGAATTGTGAGACATGTGGATGCCGATTGTATAGTTTATTTTGATAAATTTATAGACATGTATTTTTGGGATTTGTAATATTGTTTTGGCTTGGTGTGGGTATTGTTCATGGATTATCATCCATCTTTTGTATTTGATAGCTCATGGAGAGCATGGTCCCACGAGAGGAATAGTTTAGCTGTACTCTGATATAAATGACAGTGTATTGTCAAGTTATTTAGTTTGACTTTTCTGCATTTGAGTTATTTGCTTACATGGCCGAGTATTGGTTTGACCGGGGTGTGACAGTAAACCTCCACTTATCCAAGAAAGGGGGGGAAGGCGTATCTCACTTGGAGTATTCTCATATAATTAGGAGTTTAATATACTTGATGAGTTGTACAAGGCTAGATATAGCCTACTCAGTGAGCAAACTAAGTAGGTATACGGGTAATTTAGGAAGTGATACTGAAAGGAAATTTTGGACTGCATTACACCAGATTTCTAGTAGTACTGAAAGAGTATTGCGATGCAAACTGAATATTGGATATGAAATACTTGAAATCCACAAGCGGATATGTCTTCATGCTTGGTGGTGTAGCAGTGTCTTAGAAATATTCCAAACAGATATGCATTGGATGTTCTACGATAGAATCAAAGTTCATTGCTCTAGATAAGGAGACTAAAGAGGCCGAAATATGTGTCTGCGATTATCAGCCATTGCGATAGTCAATATGCGATTGATAGGGCACAAAGTAATATGCATAATGGTAAGTCTAAACATATTCGTCGTAAACATAGTACCATTAGAAAACTACTCGCAAGTGGGGTTGTCATTATTGATTATGTGAGATCAAATGACAATATTGTGGACCCGTTTACCAAATAGTTAACTCAAGAGCTAGTTTATCAAGTATCGAAAGGAATGGGTTTAAAGCCTATGAAAGATAAAGGTATCGTGAAGAAAAACTCAACCTAATTGACTAGAGATTTCAAGATCTAGATTCAGTGGGACAACCTACTTATGTATATTTAAGATAATCACTATGAAGTTGAATAACTCATACTCTTTCCTATGATACACAGTGATTATGGATAAGGTTAAATGTTGACTTTTAATGACTTTTTGCACTGGTGAACCAGGATGGGTATAGTGATATACTCATGATAAGAAGTCACTTATGTGAGTTTGAAGTGTGGGGCCGCTTTGAGAATTTAGGAAGGTAAAATTCTTGAGAAAATACTTGCAGAACTAGGAAGAGTATTTTATGGCCGAAATAGACATAACAATGAGAACTGAATTGTGTTAGGAGAAGTTCTTGTGTGACGTTTATTATCTCAATTTACACCAACGACGGTACAGTTCAAGACTGGTCTGTCCACTGATCTGCAAGTAAATTCAATAGGCTCTCACAAGAGAAAGTTCAACGCCATAAGCTACTTATCCTATATAGGAATTATCCGTTGTCTCTCTCTTGGATCAACTTTCTATTCTGCGTCAGTTTCTCTGCCAATTTTATTCATGGGGGGATTGGTAGAATTTTGGTATGAATGAAATTGTGCATTGATAGGTCTCTCACTTGTAGAGATAAATTATAAAAAAAAAAAATTTGAAGATGAACTCCTCCCATCATATACAACTAGAAAAATGATTCTTCATTTTCATAGTTTAATAAGGATTAAAACTCTAGCATTTCTTCTCCTACAAAGAGAGTTTGAGAGAGACAGAAGTAGGTTCAGTTCGCCAAAGCTTACTTCGGTGGTTTTCCGACGTACGCGGTCTAACTGTTTTGTCTTGGGAGAAAGACGCCGGCAAAGTCTATAACACTCTTGGTATGCGGCGATTTTTCTTAATGAAATTGCATTTGCAAGACTCGATTCATAATTCTATTTATAGCTTATTCATGTTTTCTGGTTTGCAATTATAAATTCAATTTTATTTTATATACAATTATTATCAATGAAAATTATTTTTTAAAATTCTATATTTGTCGTAATTTTTTCCAACATAATTATTATAAGCATTGGGTCACACTTCTTTATGAAGTGATAATTCTTCTTCCTTAACAAATCAATGATTTTGGACAGATTTGTACATTTTTTTTTTGGGTGATTAAAAGAAATGAAAAACAAATATCATGAAGGACATACCCTTCAAATTATCACAAAATTGTATACTTATTCATTCATCCTCTTCAACTCCTCTTTTTTACAAGTGTAAGTTCTTTGTTCAAGACATATCTTTCAAAGTCCTTTCCTGTTGAATCTTGGGAGGGTCCAGCCAAGAAAACAATCCACAAGAACGATCTTATGAAAGCATGTAGACAAATTCAACAAATGGACGGCTACACCATAGAAAACTAAAATAACTTGATGTTCAAACATCCAAGAAATCTCCTTCTAGAATTTATTTTATTATTAATAAACGATGACCTCAAATGAGGTCTCAAGCCATAATAGGATAGCATCCCCCAAGTGATGGATTTGATGGTTACTAGTGCTACTCCCACTAGATGTCATGTTTTTTAATAGAACAAGGAAGTGATTGAGGAGAGG
>BRYE01000016.1:15989497-15991997 GCA_030159115.1 Actinidia arguta var. hypoleuca | reverse complement strand
GGAAATGTGAACCTCTTTAATTGTTGTGTGTAGGAGGTGGTGGCAGGATTTTAGCAGGTTGAATATTATAGAAAAAAGGGGTTCTGTATTGAAGGTTGGATTGCATTTCATGATTCTTAGAATCTAACGTGATCTTGGACTTCAGAATATCAGTAAAATTCTATATTGTTCAGACTTTAAAATTACTCATCTGTAGCAAATTGAAACCTTTTAAGCCTCGCCATGACTTAACTAATCTTGATATCAAATAAAAAATTGCAGAACAGTTGTAAAGTTAAAATGGGGGCAAATATATGAATGAAATCCTTTTCTTAACTAAGTACTTGTTCACAAATGCTTGTCCATTAGAGGAAACAATTCTACATTTTGAAAAGACAACAGAAGTTATTTTGGACGCACAACAGGGGAAATTAACTGATCTTACCTTACAACAAGACTTCCTTACTCATAAACACCTGAATATAGTGAAAAATTTTTAGGGTGCTCACTGGCCAGCGTGCATACATGTACCAAAGCATTCAAATGCTTGTCTTGTTCACTTATTGTTAATCATTGTTAAATTGAGATTGGATTCAACTTCCTTTTTTATGATTCTTGAATCTTAAATTCAGATATAATTTTGAAAATCCGTTAAAAAAACACATTTCGTGCATGTTGAGATTAAAAATAAAAGTGTCTTATATACGTGGCTTATGTTTGTAAGTGGGTTGAATCGTGATATTGTTATTATCTATTATATATTTTATATATCAAAAGGCATTTGATGATTATGCTTTGGTTGAGCCTTCCCCCTCCCCCCTCATGTGGAGGGACAGTGTAAATGGGGTTCAGAGCTCGCTAGCAACAACTAAATGCCTTTGGGTATATATTGGTGTGTGTTTTGGTTAGATAGTGGTTTGATTTTGAATTTCCTTTATAGGTTGTTGCTATGGATTTTATTATGTAAAGTTGTTTAGGACCTGGGGTCTGCGCCTTGTAAACAAGTATTATTTTTTTTCTTTTGTTATCTATGCTTATTCACCCAAAAAAATAAAAATGAAAATAAAAGTGGAAGTTAAGAATTGGACATTAGTCAAAAAGATTGATGTGGTCACTTGTCTCTTAGGTAAGGCGCTTACCCACATAGAGAAGTTCCATATTTCTTTAACTACCAGTTCTTTGTTTTATTATAGTCAACTTAGTTATGCATTGCCTCACTTTTTAACATTACGGCTGCAAATGAATCGAATTGTTCATGGGAAACTCAGCCTTGTTTCTAGCTTATTCAAACTCGTTCAATTATGTTTTTTAACGAGCTCAAGTCTAACTTTCCAGCTCGTTTACTTAACGAGCTGAGACCGAGCAGGGGAGTGCTCAACTCTGTTAGGTTTGGTTCGTTATACCTTTGTGTTGGTTTGGTTTCTGTCACCTTTAAGCCTTACACCTCCAAAAGAGAATCAATAGGTCTTCAAAATTAATCATTTGAAAAAATTGAAAGCCTTCTTATTGGATGACTATCATACTTTCCGAAAATAGAAATTCCTAATCAATAGAGGAACAATATCACCGTATAAAGATTCCACGTTTTAAAATTTTGTGGGACAACTTAATATGTTGAGAACCACCAAATCATAGTTTTGCAGAGATCTTGAAGTCAAACACCATTCGTTCTTTCCATGTGCGATAGAGCCATCCATTTCATAAATGAAGAGATCCAATGACGTTTTTCCATTCCAAACTTATGATGCTGTAACCTTTGCTTGTGCCACATCGGTCACTTGCAGATTCCGTGACTTCAAGGGCCCTTATAAAAGTGAAGGGGCTTCAAGCAAAGATGTAAATGATTTACAACACATGTGATTGGGTGCAAGTTGTCAACCTTCAATTGCGAAGTAGAAAATATTGGAGCCAACTTGAGTCTAGCTTGAACTTCCTAATAAACTAATGAGCCGATCCCGAGTTTGGTTTTCCTATCTAGACTGGAGCCCTTGTCTACTTCAAACTCAAAGTTGAAACCTGAGCTTAAAACTGGAATACTCAGGTTAGCTATTTGAGGTTGTATTTGTGGATCGTTTTCTCCCATTCCGCTTTGTTGAGAACCAAAGTATTAACTAACTTAAGTGACCATGTTTTTTATATGTTAAGCCATGTTGAGTTTGGTCTATCCTCTTCTTTTAGCATTAGCCCAACGTGGACAAAGTTGCTCTTCCATATTAGTGCAACAATGCACATGGTCAAATAAATTGGTCTCCTTTTATTTTCCTTTTTCCTTTTTACTAATTTATCTCTTTTTATTATCTTCATATTAATTGATCTATAAATATTTTCTTTTTCTTTGGTAACATTTGTATCTATAGTCTTTTCTTTTGTTTTTTTAAATCGTCAATCTTCTTTTTGACACCAACTTTCCTATATTCTTCAAATTAATTCAACTGATTAACGTGACCTCCATTATTTTTTATGTCGTCTAATTAAAATAGTAATCTTGTCTAGAACTCCCAAAAATAAGGAACTTTTTCTT
>BRYE01000016.1:15949497-15951997 GCA_030159115.1 Actinidia arguta var. hypoleuca | reverse complement strand
GCGATCAAGATGCCTTGGCAAATAATTTATAAATTTCTTAATAAATGGGAGATCTTGATATTGATGATACCAAAAATTTATTTCAATCCGTTTATATGGCAAAACTAGTGAATAACTCTTTTTGAAATTGGCGACATAACCCATTATGGTAAATACTGGAGATACAAAAAGATCGAATTGAAAAAATACGATTTTATTAAAATAACCATCATCACATAGAGATTGGCGAACACAATAAAGATTTTGGCGATCAAAATCATAAATACATGGAGATTTGGTCAAATAAAGACTTTGGCGACTTCTCATTGTTTAGGTGACCTTCATCTCATGGCGATCAAGAAAATTATTGGTAATATTTCTTCAGGTGCTCAACTTTTTAGAGATGAGGTAATGTCTTCCCGCTTGTGTCTTCTAGCCAATAAGTTCCTAGCCTGAACACCTTGATAACTTTGTAAGGACCTTCTCACGTAGGGCCGAGCTCCCCAGCATTAGGTTCTTTCGTAGACAACGTGACCTTCCTTAAGACCAAGTCACCTGGAAAGAACGACTTTTGCTTGACCATGTAATTGTAGTACTTGGTGCTTGTAGGCAGCTTGACATACCTCAGTTCGCTCCCTCTTTTTGTCAAGGAGTTCAAGGTTAAGCCTTAGCTCGACTTCATTATTCTCCTTGTCAAAATTTGAAGTCCTGAAGCTTGGCATTCCTCTTTCTACTGGTATGACTAATTTTGTCGCTACACCATAGAGTATGGCGTCTCGCCCATCGAGATTCTACTCATTGTGTGGTAAGCCCATAATATGCTTGGAAGGTCTTTTGCCCATTCACTCTTGAATTTTTCTAACCTTGCCTTTAGATTCCTTAGGATAGTTCTATTGGTGACTTCCACTTGACCATTAGCTTGAGGATGACTGGGCAAGAAGAAAAGGTTAGATATGGCGAGATTCGAGTAAAATAGCTTGAACCCATCATTGTCAAATTGTCTGGCGTTATCCGAGATGATTACCTTAGGAATCCCACATTGACAAACGATGTTATTCCACACCAAGTTTTTGGTGTTCCTTTCAGTGATCTTGGTGAAAGGTGAGAGGCTTTGTTTTTATCCACTTTGTGAAATAGTCAATAGCGATAATCAAAAATTTTCTCTACAATGGAGCTTGTGGTAGAGGTCCGAGTAGGTCAGTCCTCCATTGAGCAAATGGCCATGGGCTGGTTATTGGTACCATCTCGGTGTGAGAGAGATGACTCACTAGAGAAAACGTTTGACACTTATCACATTTTTTTGTGAATGAGATCGCATCTCATTCCATTTGAGGCCAAAAATACCCTTGGAGAATGGCCTTCCTAACCAATGATCTTGCCCTGGAATGATTTTCACATATGTCTTCATGAATTTCTTAAAGTACATAATCTACTTCCTCAAGTCAGAGACACCTAAGGAGTGGTCCCGAGAAGGACCTCTTATACAAAATTCCATGGAGAAGGCAAAATCTGGCTAATCGATACTGGATCCATCATGCTTGAAGTCTATCTGATGGCAGCTTCCCATCTTGGAGATACATGATGATGTCATCCATCCAGGTTGGATCTGTTATTGCTTGGAAAATGGTTTTGGTGACATTGATGCTTGGATTTGGCAAGAATTCTAGAGGAACACTCATGTCCGAGGTGAAATCGAAGGCTGAGGCTAGATTGGCTAGGGCATCAGCCTTCTTGTTATCCTCTCTGGGAATTTGGTGAATCTTGAAATCCTTGATCTTTGTCAATATGGTCTTCCCCTCATCCAGATAGGCCACCATTCGGAGAATCATCTTCCAATGGCTTGGTATTTTCTATTTTTCTGGGACCAACAAGGATAATCTCTTCCACTTCATCCCTCAATGTCTCCATCTTTGCATCATCTATCTGTAGTTGCTATTTTGTTGAAGGATAGTCAGTCTTCATTGCCATGATGAAACATGGTCTGGCCACTTTTTGGTCGCCCCTCACCTCGCCTATCTCGATGGAAGTGGAAAACTTCATCATCAAGTGATAGGTAGAGGGAATGGCCTTGATTTTTCCCAGGGTGTGGTGACCTAATATTGTATTGTAAAGTAAGGGTCAATCCACTACGATAAAGTCCTATCACACTGTAGTTTGGTGAGGTTCCACTCCCAAGGTCAAGAGTAACTTGATCCATCCTAGGGGGTTGACAACACTTCCTCCAAAACTGACAAGAGGAGTGTGAAATGGATGGAGCCTATCTCGGCCTATCTTCATTTTATCAAATGCCAAGATGAATAGGATATCATCATGGGGGAGATGCAAGCCTATTGTCAACCAGAATCCTTTGAATGTTAAAATTGGTGATAGTAGCCGAGATGAATAGTGCATCATCATGGGGGAGATGTAAGCCTCTTAAATCCTCATTGGTTAAGGTTATGGGCTGGTGAGCCCTGACCATAGGTGTGGAGAGGTTAAAAACCTCTTCTTCAGCCCGCCCACTTGTCTCTCTAGCATGCAT
>BRYE01000016.1:15914497-15919497 GCA_030159115.1 Actinidia arguta var. hypoleuca | reverse complement strand
TGAGATTCAAGGGAGTCTTTAAAACTAACCTACATCCCATGTATATATATACATAAGTTGGGTATGACTTACTAATGTTTCAAGCTCAATAATGGCTTCACCTAGCTTGAGGTGAGCTCTCCAAGCTTTTTCTCTCGCTCTCTTCTTCTTCTTCTTCTTCTTCTTCTTCTTCTTCTTCTTCTTCTTCTCTTCTTCTTTTTCCTCTCTTCTTGCCCTTCTTTTTCTTTTCTTTTCTATCTCTTTATGTGTGTATGTGTGTGTGTGAGTGTGTGGTGTGGTGTATGGGTTTATATAAGCTAACACATATATACATATATACACAAGTTGGGTTTGACTTACCAAGGTTTCAAGCTCAACAATAGTTTCACCTAGCTTGAGGTGAGCTCTCCAAACTCTTTCTCTCGCTCTCTTCTTCTTTTTCCTCTCTTCTTCTCCTTTTTCTTCTCTTTTCTTCTCCCTCTCTCTTTACGTGTGTGTGAGTGTGTGTTGTGGTGTATGGATGTGTATAAGCTAACACACACACACTCACACATGGGGAAATAATCCCATGTGCTTTCCTTTTTGGTTGGTTCTTTATTCTTTTCTCTTTTTTTTATACTGTCAGCGTTCGAACGCTAAGAAGAAAAATACTTCAGTTCGTTTACCTGGCATTCGAATGCGAAGAAGAATTCTAGACAAAAACTTAAGTCTAATGGTTTGAAGAGTTCTAACTCAAATTTTGATTTACTTGATATATAAATACTAATAATTCACATTAACTAATATATTAGCCATAATTTACATAATTAAAGGGATTTAATAGATTCGGGGTATTACATTATCCCCCCTTAAAATAAGTTTGGTCCCCAAATTTGACACAAGTCATCATTTAAATTGGTTACTACGTTCATGGTTCAAACTCAATCTATCTTAGTAAATCAACTAATTCAACATTGCAGCAAGATAATAATATGTAGGTCATAACCAAAGAAACTTTATTGTTAAACTTAAAGAGTCTACACTATCCATACTTCGCATTCAACCCACGATTGCATCAATTAGGGTTTACATCAAAATCTTTAAATATTTCTCACACACTTTTGCTAGAATTCAAAATCTATATAGTTCAAATTAGTCTCCAATAAGGAGAATTTTATGCTTATAACACCAAGTAAATGCTGATTGTATTTGATTATGAGCCTCAACATTCACTTCATAGCCACAAGTACTGAAATGACATGATAAGATTCCTGCCTAAGGCCTCCAATTTACTTTTATCAATTTCCAAAGTATATTGCAACTTCACAATTTATTTAAGATTTTGTTTCTGTTCTAGCAACCAAGATCATACTCCAATCCTTAATCTACACTTCTAGGACATCTCAATCAACCTCTAATAAGCTCTTGATTAGATTTGGTTGTGTCTATTCAAATGGTCCATTTATCATCTTCCTAAATAATGCAAAGAATTTAGCCTCAAATCATATCACACTACACATAGGATAGAGTTATTGATTCTCTTTAAAGATACCACATGAATTTCAATCATACAGCTATGCAAAATAATAATACATGGAATATCTTTCTAAAAACGTCATCTCTTCTCACAACCTTGGAAAATTCTATTGATTGGTTCAATACTCCCAATTAGACACTTAAGCTATTCCATTACGCTTTCGATGCGCCACTTTGATAATATTCTTTTATTATAGACTTTAGATGAATAATTCCACATTCACGAGGTTAAAGTTCTATTCGGTCAAATTTGTTTCTGTTCGAAACACTCACTCTATTACCAATGACGTCGAGTATCAAACTCATCTACTCAATTTACTTCTCCAATCAGCATCTTAATAAGATATCGTGTATCAACATATTCATAACACTCCCCTATAAATTTTTGACTATAATATACTAATTAATCCAATTATGGGCTACTTCAATACAATTGTCTCACTTTTAAAAATTTCATTTTGGAAATTTACTGAACTTTTGATCCAAGTTCTTAGAAAATACTTGAGCACCCTGAAGTTGATCAAGCAATTCATCCACTCTCGACAATGGATGCTTGTTCTTAATGGTGATTTTATTCAATTCTCGATCAACCAAGGAACTAGATAGCTCATCGGGAAAGACATTGAAAAATCCCGAACAACATGAATGTCTCCTAAGGACAGTGGGGAATCATGTGTGTGCCAATAAAGACGTGTGCAGGTTGACCACAAATAGCAAGTATACTTGGCACTACTAAAGAGGTAGTTGGGGTATTTCCTGGTACAAGTGTGAAGGCTCAGCCTTGCCATGGTTGATTATCCCTCATTTCGACTAGAGGTTGCTGGACTAAGGCTGATACTGACGTTTCCGCTCCTTTGCTTTATTCTGCCTCGAATAATATTTATTCTGCCTTGAACAATATTTATTTCACCCCCTTGCTTCCCCTACGATATGCAGTCCAATGCTTCTTCTGATAATTTGGTCAAGTTGGTACTTCATTGTACAGGATGCTTGCTTGGTGCCCGGTGTTTTCCTGTGGAGTTGATGGATTTTCACTTGAAGATCCGGAACTCTTGCCATTTTAAATTTTGTTCTATGCTTAGGTTTCCTCCTGACCTCTTCTTATTGCTCTCCCGGTATTGAGTCATCTCATTAAATGCTCTCTTGGTAATTATTGCTTATTGAAATACCTCTTGATGGGTTGGCAGTCACAATATGTCTACTTTGTTGCGGATATTCCATCGCAACCTTGCTTTAAACTTCCTCATCTTGTGAGACTACGACGATACTATGTGCAGGGCATAATGAGACAACTCCATGAATTTAGCATTATACTCTGCCATTGTCATATCTCCTTGTGTAAAATTAAGAAATTTTGTGGTTTTCTGATCCCTGACAATTTCAAGAAGATATTCGTCGTTGAACACTTCTAAAAACCTTGACCACAATCATAATAGCTCTAACGGCTTTTTTAACTGCCACCAAACTAGTGCAGCTCCCTCAAAAGTAAAGGTGGCAAAGGTCACCTTCTGGTCATCAATGCAAGGTAGGATTCGAATACCCTCTCAATTCCTAAGGGCCAAGATTCCGCAGCCATGGGATCAAGGGTTCCTTGAAATGTCGGGAGTTTCAACTATTGAAACTACTTAATGGTGGTATGGTTCACTACTTCTGCTCTTGGCACTGGTATTGCCAGTTGTTCTGGTGCATTAGCGGTGTTGCTTTGAGTATCCTAAACTACTTAAACCAATTCTTTTAGGATCCTTTCTATATGGTTGATTCGCCCTTTAGGCTCTATTGCCCCTTTACGACCATTTTTTTTGGGCGGCATAGCTCACTACAAGCATGTTAAGCATTTAGACATTTTATCACCATAATAATAGCAAGTTATATCATATAGGGCATATATCACATGGCACATACCCTAATTAAATCTTAAAATTTTATCTAGACATGACTATATCTTATGGTGTCAACCTATAGCTCTGATAGACATGACTTGATCTTACGATGTCAACCTATTGCTCTGATACCACTCTGTCATGCCTCGTAACCTGACCCATGCGAATCAAAGGCGTGTGATCGACTGGCAGCCATGCTACCAAGGCCGATATACATTAAACCGATTGAATACCTGTGCATAATCATTTATAATGATACAAAATTTTAGAAAATGTCATAATACAAAAAAGTAGAAATGTAGTTGACATCATAGAGTTATACCTAAGTTTCATAAATATACATGGCCTTCTTGAAGCTGCTACGATACTCTCATAACAACAATACCAAATATGGGGTCTAATCCGTCTACAAAAAAATTATAAGACCCCTTGGGCCACAAAACTATAATTTGTCTGATATCTTCCTCTTAAGGCTACTCAGATTGGCTTCCTGAAAATTATTTTAGAAAAACGTAAGTTAATTGCTTAGTGAATAACAATAATGCATGAACGTGAAAATACTATGGATCATTAGCATAACATACACATCTTGTTTGCAACCCTCGTATAAACATAGCATAGGTTTTTTGGAAACTTGAAACTTTCATAAATTTGAAACTCATGTAAACATAGCATAGTTTAAAACTTTCATAATCGTAAACATAGCATGGCTTGAAACTTTCATAATCGTAAATATAACATATCCTTTTTCTTAAACTTGAACTTTCATAACTGTAAACATAATATAGTTTTCTTGAAACTTGAAATCTTTCATAACTGTAAATCTGTAGGTGTAAAAGGTGCAACCACTCAGCTTAAGCATAGTAACCTTTCGATCACGCAACATAGTAACCATATAGGTCACGCATGGGCTCTTTAGGCTAGGGACGTCTCCCACATAGATAGTTTATTTCCGATCCCCTATCGTAGGACTAGATAGTATATTTCAGTCCCCAATCATGGGACTAGATAGTTTATTTTACGTCCCCTATCGTTGCACTATCGGGCTAGATTAAGGTCATGCCACGAGAAGACCCTGAGTTGGTGCTATACATTGAAAATCATCTACTTGCTATGCATTGAAAATTCTTTACTTCTTATGTGAAAACATCCATTCATGGTTTTCATTTTGTAATATATTAAAATTGGCATGCATTTAGAATACATGACTTGTATAACGAAACATAATCATTATTGCAATAAAATACATAAAAACCATTGCATGCAATATAATTTGTATTGAAAATATTTTAAACATAGATAGGTTTTGTTCATGGCATCATGTTACTCACCTCGCTTCTCATGACTAGGCACTAAGCAATGTGCTCCTATATGTAAAGGGCGTAAGGTATGAAATTGTCAATACTATGATCGATTAACACCAAATAGAATATCAAAACTAATACGGAACTTCCAACTCAACCTAGGGTACACTCGCTCTAGGTCAAAATCTCATGAAAATAGACTTAAATCTCCAAATAGTTATGTCAAGGAGTCCAACATACTTCAGACAAAAATAAAGTGTCTTAAAGTAAAAAGACCACATAGTCGAAAACCTGGACTAGCGTTCAAATGCTAAAATCTGGC
>BRYE01000016.1:15901997-15904497 GCA_030159115.1 Actinidia arguta var. hypoleuca | reverse complement strand
TGCACTCTCTTCTCTCATCTCATTATTGCTTATATATTTGATTAGAATGCATAGTAGATGTATTGTTAAATAGATTTTAATTGATCATTAAGAGTAGCAAACATATTTCAACCCCCCTCATAATTTGTTTTTTAGCAAACAATGTTATGTTTAGATCCCTTACACTTTACGTGTTCAATAAAACATCTTAAAACCATTAATCATCTTTAAAAAAAATATAATTTCAATGTTAAATCATTCGAACAATATCATACTATGAATGAGATTTGGTTGAGTTGTAAATGAGAAAAAAAATTATTTTACCGAAGTTAGGAAGTGATTAATCTTTGGGACCTTGCCACCTTAATTTTATAGTTTGAACACCTTAGTTGTTAGAAATCAACATTTTTTTCCAAACCAACTGTCCACCTTAATTACTTTTCAATATTTTTATTATTTTACTTGCAACTCAATTCAACTTTTCACTAATAGTTTTATGTGAAGAAATGACCTTGGGTACTCTGAGTATTATATTGCAGTGACAAGTTTCTACACTTAGAAACAATCACATATTTGAGAGCAAGCATTATGTTATGTTATTTTTGTTTTTTATGGAAATATATTATTTTTGTTCAATACTTGTACTTGGGTCTAAATGTCTATTATGCTCAAAATCGAATCATTATTCACACATACTTAGAACTTACGCACACATGGACACAATAATTTACGAGTTTTGACAAAATTATCTACATACTCGGGTGGTGCAGCATATTCCTTATTCATGTAGATAAATATTTACAAGTACAATATTGTATCTCACTCACTCCTCACTTGTGGTCTCTCTCTACCTCACTCTACATCTCTTTTTTTTCTTCTTCTTTTGTTGTTGTATCAAGGACTTTCACCCTTTTATAGGCTGAAAATTTAAAACCAAATCCAATTAGGAGTTTGAATTCAAATCCAATCGAGAGTTTGAAGTCAAATCCAACAAATATCTTAGTATTCCGTGTTTCTATTTCATCAGTATAGGTACTTATTAGATGACTATACATTAAAGGTCAAAAGTATATGATTTTATTGTATTAGGGCCTTGAACAAAAAATAGATTTGACTTTCATCAAATAATCCATTAAAATAAGTTTTGTAAAATAAAAATAAAAAATTGTGGCAAGGTGCCAATAGTATAATTTCTACTAAAAAAATGTATAATAATAATAAAGATAAATTACCATAACATCCAATCCATGGTAATTAATAGTCATTAAATCCTAGATACTTTAAAACAAACCACAGTCATAATTTAAATTTTTTTAGAGTTTGTGGACTGATTTGCCCTTACTTTTAGATTAAATAGAGATTTTTAATAGTGGGTTACCAAATCTGTAATTATCTTATACTCTGCCTACAAAATTAAAGTGATTTAATACAATCCTCATCAACCTTCCGTATTTATCTATCCTTCCAATTTGAAATCAGTATCACCTTCTTTTCTTCATCCAATGCAAGAGTAAAAACTAAAAGAAAAAGAAAATATACACTTACCCTAATTTATATTCTAATTTTAAACTTCAAAAATTCCACACACCACTGTTTGGTATTCAGTGTCCCCTTTACTATGCAATAGATGGAAGCCGATTATGGAATAGAATGATTATTTACAGTAAGTTTTCTTATTGTAATATTCATTTTTTGTAATTTCTCAAAAATTCAAGTTAAGAATTATATATATTTTATTTGATCATAGAATTTATCATTGAACATAATTTTAAATTATTATTTTTATTAGTTATTGAAATAAGAATTCTTCGCTGAAACTAAGAATTTCATTACACTAGCCGTGAATTTTTTTCGTTGTATTCATATTTATAGTTGTATTTTGCTCTACTACACTATTGAATGAGAACTTCATTATATGTGAAAATTATTTCAGTGTAAAATTTTATTTGAGAAATTCTCGCTTTATAGTTGCAATTACAAGAATTTTTCGTTAATGTGTAAATATTTATGCTGCATAAAACGTGAATTTATCACTATAACTTTTTAGATAAAGAATTTTTCGTCTCTTAAAATTGAAAAAATTTCAATTCCGAGAAGCTGATTCACGAGGTACGTCAACGTGCTAATAGTTGAGGAATGGTCGATATTGGAGATTGATAAACATGATAGTGAACGTGCATGTAATATGTATACATGTATATACACACATATATATTATATATGAAAATATATCTTATCTAGCAATATTATTATGAGATAATAGAAATGGTTAGTCTTTAATATAAATAATTAAAATTACGGTATTTTTTATATTTAGTAATCATATTTAAGATTTTTATTTAATTAAACCTAAGAGTAAACTGACCATGAAATCCGCAAAAAAAGTAAAAAAAGGACTTTATGGTTTCTTTTAAAGTACCTAGGATTTTGTAGTCTATAAGTCAATGGTTATGGATTGGCTAGTAAATCACCCATTGTTAATTCAAGAATTTAAGAGGTTATATTATACACGACCATCCCA
>BRYE01000016.1:15874497-15884497 GCA_030159115.1 Actinidia arguta var. hypoleuca | reverse complement strand
AGAGGAGAGTAGAGAGAGGAGAAGAAGAAGAGGGAGGGAAACACATCACTTGCTCTTGCAATTCACTATTTGCTTAGTTTAAAGAAGTAGATTACTAATCCTTCTACCCTTAGTAGATTACTAATCCTTCTACCCTTCTTCTATTTTTGCTTTTCTCTAAAACTAAAGTTGGTATTTATTTATATGTGCATGTTTAGTTAAGTGTAAGATTATAGCTAAAATAGTGGAAGATTTCACATGTATGCAGCTAGTTTATGTTTCTTTTGTTGGATGATTAGAGACGGCGACACGTGAAGCTCAGGGTAGTCACTTGAATACCCTCAATTTGAAAAAGATGGTACTGCACTTGAAATTATAAAGTGTGGGAGTATCCAGGATGATACTGCACTTGAAATTATAAGGTGTGGGAGTATCCAGGATGATTAAAGTTACGCAAATATGTCACATGCATATATCTATTTCATCATATTAAACTCAAAACTTTGAATATAAATAGTTCCTTATGTTTGATAATAAGATTGGGCATGCAAGTGTGATTTAAGCTCATTTACAGTTGTTTGATACAAGTGGGAAGCTGTCCAGAATTTTTTACATTTTACTATTTTTGCACGAATTTTTAGAGAGCCTAAAAATTAACCATATTTTATGATTTTTATAGTGAGTACACCTTTATATGTATTCTGCATGTGTAAAAAGTTTCAAATGTTATAGAGTTAATTTGATATTTTTATGAATAATTTTTCGCAGCTGTCTAAGAGACAAATGCGAATAGTCTCTTTTAAACTATCACCATTTATTCTAAAAAAACTATATTTCAAGTGAAATTACTTTAAAAGTTATAAAAATATATTATCTTTAATATAAAGTTAGTTTGAAGTGGTCTGATTGAGAAATGAGTGAGATTTCTAATTTCCCGTAAAGCTTGACAAATCTGGACCTCTTAAGGGCATTTTGGATATTTTTCCTTATCAAAAAATGATTTGATTATGAAATTATTTTAAATGAACCAAAACAGTGAGGAACAAATATGGATTCTTTTTTATAATTTTGCTATTACTGTTTACAAGTTATTCCTAATTTTTATTTTAGGGTATATATTTCTAAATTCTGGACAAATTACTTTGTTTGAATTTTTTGTGTGATTAATTACTTTTCAAGTACTCTAATTTATTATTTAAAGACTTGCATATTAACTTGGTATTTGTTTTTTAATATTTGTTATGATGTTAGAACCAGAACACTATTGCATGCATATAATATTTTTTATGATGTTAGAATGCTTATATTATCCACATATTGTTAAATAGAGATTACTAAAGTAATGACATGAACTTTTAATTGTCCACTCTATTACAAAACGGGGTTAGTCGTTGGGATGGTAATGAATTTAGTGATTTAACTTAATGGCTTGAGTAATGAATTTGGCGATTGCTAGGACAAATATATGGTGTTGAATACTTGGTGGAGCGAGAGGGTCGGACCCTCTTTGTATGGTATTTTAACAAGTCTTATGCACAATACGAATCCTAGTGCAACATGGGTTTGAAATTTAGTCTTTTTATTGTACTATGGCGTCTAACTCTCGTGTTGAGTTATTTTACTTCAGTCAAACAAGGATGACTCAACTTGAGTATATCATTTTGAAAGTTTTATCCAGTTCTGGATCGATCCCGAGGGGACTGCAAATTTAACTTGATGTTGGCGCCTGGAGGATGGGTAAGAGCAGCTCTCATGGGAGAGGTTGTAGTTCCACACTTAGTTAATTAACCACAAGTTAATGAAAAAACTTGACGTTGATACC
Organism: Actinidia arguta var. hypoleuca; assembly: GCA_030159115.1. NCBI lineage: Eukaryota > Viridiplantae > Streptophyta > Magnoliopsida > Ericales > Actinidiaceae > Actinidia > Actinidia arguta. The sequence goes on along the minus strand of BRYE01000016.1, from coordinate 15,882,696 downwards.
ACGATCCTTTTATGCTTGCTTCCATGTATTATCTTATATGTTACTTCATTTATGATTGCTTTACTGGTATTAGGATGTAATGTATTTCCTAAGTTAGTTTTCTAGTGGATTTCGCGATAGATGACGTTTTATTATAGGTACCATGGAAAAAGAAAAACAAGTCCTTTTTTTTGACTTGGACTTGGTTCAATACTAGGACTTTTCTCCTTTTTTTTTTAACTAGAGACTTATTCTTTTTGTGGTAAGACTTATATTTTTGTTAAATATTTTATTCGGACCAATTTTGATAGGAGAACTACATTGGCTTTTAATATTAAAATTGCTACTTATGAATTTTTTTTAATAGTTCTTGGAATTTTTTACTTAATTTTATTTTAAAAGGAGAAAACTATTTTTATGATGTTTCCAAAAATCGAGGTGTTACAGCGATTGCCCAGCTAAAGCGTCTTTTGAAGCTGCAATTAGACTTGATTGGCCTTCTGTAGTCAACTGATTTCATTCCTCAAGGTTAACCACCAAAAACTAAGCCAAAACTAAAAAATAAATCATAACCTCCACCCACCACAATTCACCAAATCACAAACATTTTTTCCTTGCCTATTTGATTTTCTTTGAAATGAATTCCCCATCTGGATATATTGTGATGGTGATAATTGAATTAATCGGGAGATCGTAAACATGAAGAGGTAGCGTGTAGTCGACAGTTAAGAGTTCTTCCATCTAAATAGCATTTATTGACGGACATATTCTAGATAGAAAGGAACATGTAAGGTTTCAATAAGAGATTAGTGAGTGGTTAAAAGGGAGGGCGGTGATGGAGAGAGAGAGAATTGAAAATTATTTAGAAATTAATAATTCTTATCAAATTACTGGGGTATTATGGTTATTTTCAAAATTAGTTATAGTTGCAGAGTAATTTTAAAAACTATATGAGATGACTTTGTATTTATCAGAAATGACAAGGGAGGACAATGCAATTTACCCAAAAAACCTTCCCGAAGTTTGGAGTTGCAGTTTAATAAAAAACTACATAGATGTTATTTGCATATTTATTAATGATAGAGAGGCCAATTGTATATGAGATAAACTATACGGGGTTCTGTACATATTTTCTAATGATAGGGAGGTAAAGTGCATATGAGATAAATCACAAGGGCTAAATCGGATTTTGCCTTTTTTTTCCCAACCAAACTCAGTAATTGCAAGGTTTTTAGTGTTATTTTCTTAAGTAGAAGAAATGTTTAGTGATTTTCACGCAAACTATCGGAGAGCTAATGGAATAAATCTAAAGGAATATCCGAAACTAGCTCCTCTTAATTTGCCTGCTAAAGATAAAGCCCAGTAACTTCGTTTTTTCGAACCATATTCTATTAAAAATTGTAAAAAATATATAAAAGTACATAAAAATATATTAAAAATAATAAAATGTGCGTCTAAAACCAATTTTTTCGTCTCATTTTGTGCCACCACCCATTGAGCAGTGGTTGGCAAACCCCTTTCATTTTTAGTATCTGTTTAGGATAAGGGCTAATTTAACTCTTTTAGTTTTTGAATTTATTCTTATTTAATAATTTTTTTAATCATTTAATCATAGTAATTATATATTTTTTTTAGTTCTTCTTCATGAGATAGATTTGAAAATGTAAAAAATTTGATAAAATTTGAAAAAAATCCATTAAAAACAAAATATTTAGCTTATTTTTAAGTGAAAGAAATATTTTATCTTTAGCGAGCATATTTTACATTATATCAATTGATGTGGGATAATTCAGACAAGTTCTAAATCTAAATATATTCCGAGCAAGACATGTCGCCCAATTATTCCAAACACTCACCTTCCTGGTCGCCTCATATTATTGACAGATTGGGCTTCACTTCTACACAAACAGTTACTCCAGATCGCCATTGGGCGAGGTGGTTCAACTCGCTTGAAGCAGAGATGTCTCCACAGAGACTTAATTCTCCAAAATGACTCCATCTCCATTAGAAGTCTGTTATCATGAGACTCCTCCTCCGTCATTCCTCTACCCGATTGGAGTCCACCTCTAAGATGGGGTCTCGAACTTTCCCCCCAAACCATCTTAGCAAAGTCAGGTCTGGGATATGAGGTAGAATCCTCCTCAGTTCCTTCCTAACAGTCCCTAAGTATTCTAGTGAGTCATTTCGGGAATGGCTGTATTGATTAAGGTATTCACCACGGGAAGAGCGGAACTCACCCGTTTCACTCGACGTTGATGGCACGCGTGGCTCATCGCCCTCTGTCCCAAATGCCATAGGTCCGGGAGAGCAGAAAACCCGACGAAATGCTTTGGACTTGAGAAGCGTGGAGACCACAAAGCGCCCACGTTCCGCCACCGATTTTGAAATCTCGTCAAAAAATTCCTGCTCATACCCGAGCAACGTGGGCAGATCGTTGCAGCGTTTATCTGAAAGATATCCATAATGTTAATTCTAATTTTATTAATAAATATATCGAAATTATTGGCGGAATGAAAACCGACCTGGAATGTTCCACGACCTTGGAACCCTTGGCGCTCCCTCCCGAGGTTCATCGTCGAAAAGTTCCCAACTATCCCTGGAGGCGAAGAAGAATTTGCTTTTCCCCCCTTCACGTTGCTGGAATATCCTCCAAGGATGGTTTTCTTGTACCTCGCCTTAAAGTAAAGCCACCCTTGGTCCGATTTAGGGTTATTATTAAGGGAAAAAATGTTCATAAACTCGAAAAGAGTCATTGAATATTTATGTACTCGCCACAACGACATGGCGCCAGCGATACTTCGCCACGCATTAGGGACTAGCTGAGCTGGACAGATCTTATAAAACATTAAAATTAACCTAGGATGAATAGGAAAGCGAAGGCCCACAGAAAAGGCGGCCTCGTAAAAGGCCACCTCGCTAGGGCGGGTTGAATGAATAGTTTCGTTCTCCTCAGGAAGTCTGATCTATACATTCTGAGGGAAGGAATAAGTCTCCCTGAGCAAGTCTAGCTCCTCGGGAGTCATTATATTATGTTCTTTTTCTATAGAGGGGTGAATATCACCTAAAGGGGCGACCTCATGAACGGATGGGTCTTCCATTGGTGACCTGGGAGATTGTCTTACTTCGTCAATAATATATGACGATCCTTTTCCTAGATGGTCAGATACCCAGGAAGGCAAATACTCCAAATCTGAAGGACTCACCTTAGACCTATAGGACATAAAACTAAAAACGAGAACGAAGACTTGGTTACTTACTATGCTAGAAGAGGAAAGGTGACCAAAGGCAGAGGCGAGGAGAAAGTCGGAGCAAGAAATACGCCCACGAGCGAAAATGATGAAAACGAGTGGTATTGACTCAGCAGAAAAAGATGTAAATGAATGGGTGGGACCCCTTATATATAGAAAATACCGACGGATGAGATCCATCTGTTTCAAGGTCCCAGATTAGGCGACCTTTTGAAATTCGAGCTCAAAATCGCGAATCCCGCCAAAATTCATCATTATGGCGCCGCCTTTTCCGCCTAAATTTCCCCGCAAAAATTAATACTCTGTCCCACGTGTCCAAATGAGAGGAGGGGTGCATTTAATGCTTGCCCACGTGGTTCCATGACTTTTAATGCTTTTACTCAAAGATCCCGAATATCTCGGCACTTTGAGTAAGGGGTTAATAATGTAGGATAATTCGGATAAGTTCTAAATCTAAATATATTCCGAGTAAGGCACGTCGCCCAACTATTCCAAACACTCACCTTCCTGGTCGCCTCGTATTATTGACAGATTGGGCTCCACTTCTACACAAATAGTTACTCCAGATCGCCATTGGGCGAGGTGTTTCAACTCGCCTGAAGTAGAGACGTCTCCATAGAGACTTGATTCTCCAAAATGACTCCATCTCCATTAGAAGTCTGTTGTCATGAGACTCCTCCTCCGTCATTCTTCTACTCGATTGGAATCCACCTCCATAAAGAGTTTCATCTCTACAAGAGAACTGTCTCCAATAGACTCCAGCTCCATCACAACACTTGAGAATACGGAGTGCCCACCAGATGACATCGTCACGTTATTTCCGGATTATTAAGGATATCCTCCCATACTTATCCTTCCGAGGAACTCTCCGTGATTCACCTACATGGCTCATTACTTCACCTATATAAAAGGTCGCTCCTCCATAACAAAAGGTACGCTCAACACATGCACCACATACACATTTATTATTGTGCTCTCCCACATTGCCTATAATATTCTCCTGATTGCCTTGGTCTGATTCATATGCTGGAGGGGGTTTGAGCGGCCTCACCCCGGCCGATTACTTTTACTCATTGCTGTGCAGGTCGCCTAGCTTTAGCCGAGGTTTAGCGCCGAGGCCAATGAGTAATACTGACTGTTGGGTGCTCTCCCAGATTTTTACCACAACATCAATTTTTTAAATATTTGTTAGATTTTTCTTGTTTAGAAAAACGATTGAATATAAATTTTTTTTGATAAAAAAACAACTAAAAACAACTAAAAAATAAAAATCAGCAGAGCTAAATAACCTCGGACCATTTGGACCTAATGAAAAATACAACAACCCGGTTACAACCGGTCGACTAATTCTGAACCGGACTGTTCATCCCCGTTTTATGCGAAAAGGCGTATTGCTAGGGCTACAAGTACACACTTTTACTGAAATCGAAGTCAACTTGTAATTGCAAAACCCTGCTCAATTGCCCGCTGATCATGCTCCCTTCCCCAGGTCTCCTCTCTCTCTCTCTCTCTCTCTCTCTCGGTCGTATGCAACATACATGTATATATATGTATACATGTCATGATCTTGTGTTCACAGCCTTGACTTTAGCTCAGATTCTCTGTTTCATCGTTCCGTCGTAGCTTCGGTATTTCCAGTTTTTGTGTACAACACGCGCAAATCTTGAATTTGCGCGATTATTTTTGTGTTTTTTTGATAAAATTGATCGTTATGTAAGCGTTGGCGATTATTGCTTCTTGATTTGTAGCTTTAGAGCAATTGTGGGTTCATTATTGAATGCCCAGTTCTTGATTTCTAGTTTTAACAGTAAGTTTTTGAACGTTTTCTGTGTTTGGCGTGAGAGAAAATCTATGAACATTTCCAGATCATTATTTTGTAGCTGAATAGAATAAGATTTTGATATTCTTTTGGTTTAGTTGCATTAGGAGCAATTGTGGCTTCATGTGTTTAGCGTAAGCACTTCTAGGTTTAGAAGAAATTATGGATCTGATTTTTTGAAAATCTTCTTTTGTTAGGCATAAATGAGAAGTTCCTGTCAAAGATATAAAGAGGCATTGCTATTTCAAATTAGTAGGCTTTTGGAGTTAATGATCTGAGATGAATTAAAAATTAGTTCTAACCTTCCTGATAACACAGCATTAGGAATATTTGATCTATCTTTATACTGTTGGAGCAATTATGGATATTGTTGTTTAGTTAATGAGCAAACAGCTCTTGACAGAGGCGAATGCCAAAAAAGGACACATGTAGCCTACCGCAGTTGAATGGCACTCATAATTTCTTTTGGTTTAGTTTGGATCAATTTGATTGTTAAATTTTTCAGGCATATTTCTGTCCTGAAAATGTTTTACACCTCTTGAGAGGATATCGTGCACTATTGTTAAATAGGCAACTAAGTCAATCGAAGAAAAGCCTCCAAGCTATTTAAACCCTGGTTTTATGAGTACGCTAATGTTTTATATCCGCGTGTGCTTGTGTGAGATAGTTGCTGGGACATGGATTGATGCAAGTGAATGCCTATATATGTGCATTTGTTCTGAGTGTGCTTCTTTCCATGTAGGATTCAGAGTCATCATTTTGTCTTGATAAATATAAGCCCACCGGCCTGACCCAACAAGTGTGTGGATATGGATTCTGATCGTTCGCTTTAATTCAGTGTCACGTTTCTGCTCTTTTATTTACTCAAGGTGTTTACTTGTTAATTTTGCAAATTGTTACTTGTGTGTACATTATCTCGTCCCCTTGGCTTCTGCTTGAGTTTGCAATGATTTTTTTAAGATGTCCCACTGACTGCTCTGCTTTGGAATGCTTTGATAACATGTATGTTGGAAATATTATGAGTTGTAATGTGTATTATCTTCGGCTTGAAGTTATACACTTGTTTTACTTGTTATGCAGGAAATGCACTCTTTGATGCATCACAGTATGCATTTTTTGGACAAGAAAACTTGGAGGAAGTTGAGTTGGGGGGTTTAGAAGATGAAGAAGATGCCACTCCTGTTGTTGGAAATGGTGATGATGAATATCATCTCTTTGATAAGGAAGAGGTAAGGTTTTGTTTATTGTTTGAATATCTTTGCAATGAAATTCTAAATTGTGCTTTAATCAACTGTTCTTGTTTAGATTCCCATGGGGCTGATGTTTTTCATTTTTGGTTGTACGAGAAATTGTTTCCCAAGAAATAATTATTCGTCATACGTGGATGATCTTTTTTTCAAAAAAAAAAACAATTCTAGTCCACCCTTTTGATGTGCCATTTTTTAAATTCTTCTCCTCACCCTCCTCGTCCTCTTTTGTGAGCATGCTGGTTTTACAGGTCCTTTCTTTTTGTGTTGGCTCCATTTTGTTTGTATGTTCTGTATTTCTCGTATATATTGTAAGTAGAATATATTCATCTCTAGGATTTCATGTATGTGACTATTTCAACCCTTTTGTTGAATCTGACTGTATTGCAATATTCGTTTTGATATGAGAAGTTTGAGGGGGAGTTGAATCCCAAGGCTGACGTAAAAGTGTTATTACTAGTAGGGTCCACTTGGATCGCTGTTATTGTGATATGATCCCCTTCAAAGGGTGGTGGTGTTGTGATTGGAATGAAGGAGGTGAAGAAAGAAGAACATCTTGCCTTAGGTATTAATGTGGGTGGCCTCAATACCTTCTTGCAAGTGATACTTGAAAGCTTCAAGGAGGGTACTAGGAGACTCTTTGATGGCATAGGATATGTGAAGGTTTTGAAGGACTTCAATAAACTAATCTCTTTTAATGTGGGTAGTGAGCATCGGTTGCATTTTGTTAGGAATGTATTTGCGGGAATAGGCCCTAAAGGTATCTTATTTAGACCTCTAATTGTTGTTAACAAAGAGGCTTTTATTGGAGGTTCTTGAACATTAGAACATGGAGATGTTATTTATGCTTCATTGTTTTTACGAAACTAGGACAATATTTGGAGGTGGGATTTGTGTGGAGTTACTCGGTTTACTACTAGTATTTTATTTAGGTGGAGGTTGAGGATACTTTGGGTTGGTTGCAGCTTCAAATGGGAGATTTATTGTGGTGTCATTCTATCAGTGTCATTTTGGGCAAGTAGATCTACTTTTCTTGGAAAGGAATTTGGCTTCGGAGCCATTCCTAGCATAGCTTTCTTTTCCTGAACTGTTAAGGATCTGTTCTTATATTTATTTATTTGGGAAGGAGGTGAGTTTTCTTATGGCTTTGAAAAGAATTTTTTTTTTTTGGGTGGGGGTGGGGGTGAGATTTGTCTATCCCTAAAATTTGAAAGAGGCTTTGTCTCTCACTTTGGGACTTTTTCTAATACATTTATAAAAGGCAAATGCTAACGAGTGCCCATGGGGCATTGGTTAAGAAAATTTAAAATACTTGTACATTCATTTCGGAAGTTGAACACACGATGAATGTACATGCATTTTATGCATTCTTATCCAATGCCACAGGGGCACTCAATAGCAAAACCGTTTATAAAAAAATTAAAAATAATCTACAAAGTGAGGCTCTTTTAATTGAATTAAGGAGATATAGGAGGGAAAGAAGAAAGAGGTAACAAGGGTCGCGCTATTTGAAAAACAAAATAAAATAAAGAAAAGTAGGAGATCGAAACCTTCAGCATTGTTGTGTGTGTGTGTGTGTGTGTGTGTGGGTGGGTGGGTGGGGGGGACAACTTCAATGCATCTCCTCCATTTGGATGCAAAACCTATTTAACCGACTATTTACTATAGGTAAAATCATTAGCACAGATGATGTCTAACATGTAAACACCCCTTCAGTTTCTCAACATTGAATCCCAATGCTTATTAGTCACTAATGCTACATAACAACATTATGAGCCCCACACAAGCATTGTAAGACCCAAACTCCACCACTCTTGCCACCTCCCTTCAATTCGTATATTAGCAAACTACTGAAGTCCAAGCTTCAATACATTTCCTCCATTTGGCTGCATAACTCATTAAACCC
>BRYE01000016.1:15846997-15849497 GCA_030159115.1 Actinidia arguta var. hypoleuca | reverse complement strand
GCTAATTAATGTGAGTTGATTTTATTTTAGAAATCAAGGTGGTAAGAATTTATGTTAGAACTTTTCAAAACCTTAAAATTTAGCTTTCTGCCCAAAATCTTTCTTAGCGTTCAAACGCCAATCGAACGTTAGTATTGGCATTCGAACGTTAAAGCCAAATTCCTTAAAGTTCGAACATTAATAGTAGAGTTTGAACGCTTACGCCTGTAACAGGTTTCATCAATTTTTATGCTCTCTAGACGTTCAAACGTGGAGTTCGAACGCTAAAGCCAAGTTTTCTTGTTGGCATTCGAATGCTAAAGAGGGCGTTTGAACACATCAGCCTGTAACAAAGTCCAACCAGCTTCACACCTTTAGAGCGTTTGAACGTAGAGTTCGAGCGCTAGGGTCGAATTCCTTCTTAGCGTTCGAATGCTAATATGGGTGTTCGAATGGTAACAGTAAGCATATTAAAAAAAAGAAAGAAAGCAAAGAACAAGGAACGAGGAAGTAAAGATGGGAAAGGGCACATGGGATTATTTCCCCATGTGTGCCTTAGATATATACACTCATACACACATTCCCCACACACGTACAAGAGAGAGAGAATAAGAAAAGAAAAGGGAAGAAGAAGAAGGAGAAGAGGAGGAGAGAGAGAGTGCCTTGAAGAGCCCAAAATAGGCTAGGAGAAGCCATTATTGAGATTTGAGGAGCTTAGGAAAGAGGTAAATATCTTAAACCTTTTATATTTATGTAAGTATATATGTATAGGTGCCATGTAGGTTAATTTTAAGGACTCTCTTGAGTCTCATTTGAGTTGAAATGCATGTATTAGGGTTTGAATCAAGTGATTTGAGTGTGGGTTTGTAGAACTCCCAAATTGAAGTATGTAGAGTATTGTTTAATTTCAATCTTAGATTTACCATGCTAGGGTTGTTTTTAAAGGTTGGTTTTTAGTTATTGTAGTCCCCTTGAATTGTGCTTGGCACCCTAGGAGCCTTGAAAAGAGTTGGGTTGTGTTTGGAAAATTTTGGTAAATTTTGAAGTTCATTTTGTTACTACTGTTGCGAATGCTTAGTGTTTGAACGTTTTTACAGAGCATTCGAATGCACAGAGGAGAATTTTGCCATTTTTTTCTTAGTGTTCGAACGCTCCGTAGATGCATTCGAACGACGACTGTTTAACACTTAGCATTCAAACTTTTTCTTAATGAAATATGTTCAATGTATAGTGACACTCCGGGTCTTCTCGTGGCGAGACCTTAACCAAGCTCGATAGTCCTACGATAGGGAACGTGAAATAAACTATCTACGATAGAGACTTCTCTGGCCTAAAGAGCCTCAATGTAATCTATACGATTACTACGTTATGCCGAGTCGTTACACTTTTCATGATATGCTATGTTCATGACTATTAAAGTTTAATCTATGCTATGCTTATGTGAGCTTCAAGTTGATGAAAATTATGTTTCAGACCAAGCTATAATATGCTTACATGATAGTTTCAACGAGATATGTATGATATGCAATGATCCATGATATTTTTATGTTCATGGATTTAATGTTATTCACTAAGCGTATAGCTTACGTTTCCAAAATTTTTTTAGGAAGCCAATTAGAGGAGCCTTAGAATAAAGTTACAAGGAAAAAGCTAATTTTATGGCCCAAGGACCTTATGATGTTTTGTAGACGGGCTAGACCCCATATTTTGTATCGATGTCATGGTACCATCATAGTAGTCTCCAAAAAGGCCATGTATGTATAAAGTTAAAAACTTAAGCATAACTTTATATATTTTGTAACCTACACTTTCTATTTTCAGTTATTATGATGTTTTCGCAAAATTTTATATCATTATGAATGAGTATGCACAGGTGATCAACTGGGTTAAGGTAAGTCGGCCTTGGTGGGCAAGCCGTTGGCCGGTCATGTGCTTTCGATCCGCATATGCCGGGTTGTGGGGCATGAAAAAGTGGTATCATAGCTATAGATTGACACCATACGATAGTCACGTCTAGATAGAACTTTAGGATTGAGTATATGTTATGTGCTAAATGTATTATATAAATTATGATTATAATAAGTGTCTAAACGATCAATATGCTTGTAGTGAGCTATGTCGCCTAGATGGGGAGGCCGAGGCCGTAGAGGGGCCGTAGAGCTCGAATGCCAAATTGATCATATAGAGAGGATCCTAGAAGGTCTCGTTCAAGCGGTCCAGGATAATCATAACAACAACAATGCCGAAGCACTAGAAGAATCGATGGTACAAATGCGAAGAGCAAAAGAGGTGGCTCATACCACCATTAAACAGTTTCAACAGTTAAGGCCCCCAACTTTTCTAGAGACCCCCGATCCCATGGCCGCAGAATCTTGGCTCTTGAAAATTGAGAAAGTGTTCGAAGTCCTACCGTGCACAACTGAATAGATGGTATTTGCTATCTTTACTTTTGAAGGAGCTGCACTAGTTTGGTGGCAACTGAAGAAGCCGTTGGAACCATTATGGTTGTGACCTTGATTTC
>BRYE01000016.1:15836997-15839497 GCA_030159115.1 Actinidia arguta var. hypoleuca | reverse complement strand
TAATAGCTCAATCGGTTGAGGATAACCTCCAATTGGTTGGGGACAAGCAGAGGACTCTAATGCATTGCTCAACTGGTTAAGGAAAAACCTCCAACCAGTTGAACATGATTAGAAGACTCCAAAGACATTGCCTAACTGGCCCCGATTGAACTCGCAAGTTCAACCGATTCATCATGAAAAAAGCTTTAACAACATTATTTAACCGATTTAACTCGCAAGTTCTACAGATTCAATTGGAATAGAAGCCTTGATTTACCTAGTTCAACTGGTAGAACACAGAGTTTAACCGGTTGAACCTGAAAATTGAGGTTCACCAATTTTGAACAAAGGTCATCCGCGCACGACTGCCTAAGGCCGTAACCTCTCAAACTCGATCAAGGTCCTATGACTAGGTGAATAAAAAATTATTTTATTTGTTTGATCATATAACATAATTCTTTTTACCAAAAAAATTGGACAATTTTTAATTTTAAACAATCTGTCTTAGCAATTAATTCATGAACTAAAAATATTTTTGTAATTGGTAATATTTTTCTTTTTATCATCAAATATTGTTTTGAAAATAAATTTTTATTTTTATTTTATGCATAAAATTCTTTTATGCATTTCAAAATAGTTTCTACAGAAATAATTTTCTGAAATTCTACTGCCGATGTAAATAAAAATCTTTCTTAAGTTTGTTGGTTAAAAATTGATTCGGAAACAAACAAAATTCCAAAGAATAATTTCATTTAAATACATAAACTGAAATTACAAGCTTCAATTGATTGAAGAAATTATTCAGCTGGTTGATTAATTACAGAAATAAAATGTAGAAATTAAATGAATAGGAATATAAACAGAGCCAAGTCTTGCAATCACAATTTTCTTAAGAAAGATTCACCACATACCGAGGGGGTTGTAGGTTATGGTCGACGTCTTCCTACCAAGATAAAATGGCTTAACCACGAATTATAGGAACACCATCGTAAAAAGCCTTGACAATCTTTAACTATTTGTCTCTCCCTTTAAACTCAAAAATTATTTTTTTATGCTTTTTGTTGCTATTTTTTCTCTCTCTAAACAACTCATCTATTTATAGGGAAAGCAATGACGCTTTAATCCTTGTAACTCCGATCCATAAACCCCCATCATGAGGGTGGTTATGGCTGGCATCATAACAGCCATTAGAGGCTATTCATGGTTCCGAATAATGCAGCCATTAGGGCTATAAACTGCTGCCATTAAGGGCTAAAAACCGTAGCCCTTTGGCCTTTCATTCACCATAAATTTTCAACAATCCTCCAATGCATGAAAATTTTATGCAGACTGATGCAGACTCAAGAGAAATACAACGAATAGTTCCTGCATAGCCACTTGAAAACTTTTCCAAAATTGTGAGACAAACCTTGGGTCATGATCCGATACGATAGACACGGGTGTTTCCATGATGGCAAATGATTTCCTTTATGTACAAGTTTGCAAGTGTATCCAATTTATGCGTGATCTTCACAGCTAAAAAATGTGCTAACTTGGTGAGAAGATCAATAACTTCCCAAATAGTATCGTTCCCTCTGTTCGAACGTGGTAATCCGATGACAAAGTCCATCGTAATGTGTTCCCATTTCCATTCTAGAATGGGAAGAGAAGTTAACTGTCCTCCTGGACGCTGGTGTTCCGCTTTCACTCTTTAACAATGAATGCATCGTGCCACATAATTTGCAACGTCTTTCTTCATGCTTGGACACCAAAACACTTCCATCAAATCATGGTATATCTTGGAACATCCTAGATGAACAACAAACTTCTAATAATGGGCTTGCTCCAAAATTTGTTGCTAGATTTCTGCCAAACGTGGTGCACACAATCTGTCCTTCAGTCTCAAAATACCGTCAATAAAAGAAAAATCTATGGTTTTCTCCACTTCGTCACGGAGTGTCCTCAAACGATTATCATCCATTTGTGCTGCCTTGATCTTCTCAATGATAGTGGGCTTTACCATAAGAGCGAGTAACATAGTATCCTCATTGTGAGACACGGTCTCTCTATCAAATTTCCTCAAGTCTTTTAGTAGTGTTGGTTGGGTTGCGATCATGTAAGCCAAATTGCTGGAAGATTTCTAACTGAGGGCATCTGCTACAATATTTGTTTTACCGGGGTGGTAAAAAATTATCAGGTCATAGTCTTTCATAAGTTCTAACCAAAATTGTTATCGCATGTAGAGATCCTTTTGGGTAAAAATGTACTTGAGTCTTTTATGGTCCGTGTAGATCTCGCATGACTCTCCATATAAGTAATGATGCCAGATTTTGAGTGCAAAAATTATCGCTGCAAGCTCCAAATCATGTGTTGGGTACTCATAAGGCTTCAGTTGTCGTGAGGTATAGGCAATCACCTTTTTGTTTTGCATTAGAACACATCCTAGTCCTTTTAACAAGGCATTGCTAAAGATGACATAACCACCATCTCCCGTTGGCAGGGTCAGAGTAGGAGCTGATATCAATCGCTTTTTCAATTCTTG
>BRYE01000016.1:15789497-15791997 GCA_030159115.1 Actinidia arguta var. hypoleuca | reverse complement strand
TTCTCTGTACGAGAAAAACCTACCACGTAATCCATCGTGATATCCTCCCATTTCTACTTTGATACGGTAGTGGTTGGAGTAGTCCCGCTGGCTTTTGGCATACTATCTTAATCTGTTGACATACTCCCTGATGTCTCGCTTCATACCCATCCACCAACATATCTCCTTCAAATCCTGATACATCTTTATCATTCCAAGATGAATCGCTCATTTTGTCTTGTATCCATCATCCATTATCTTCTGCTTGAGATCGAAAATGTCAGGCATGCATATTCTATTCCAAATTTTGAAAACACCGTCTATCATTATGAACTCGAAATTTGGTTCCGTTGTGAGGTTGTCACAAATCTTTTTGAGTTTAAGATCTTCCATTTTCTTGAGTTTGATCTCCTCCCATATTGTTGGTTCCACAACTATCGCTGCACATAAACCCTCTATTCCACAAGTGACTACTTCCAACTCCAATTCCTCCATCTTTTTTTGTAAACATCGTTGTTCCGTAATTAGCACATTCAGCTTCCCTGTTGTCTTCTGACTTAAAGCATTTACTACTATGTTTGCCTTTCCCAAGTGATATTGAATATCAATATTGTAGTCTTTCATCAGTTCCAACCATCTTTGTTGCCTGAGATTCAGCTTTTTCTGTGTGTAAATATACTTCAAGTGCTTACGATCAATGTAAATCTCACATCTCACCCCGTACAAGTAGTGTCTTCATATCTTCAAAGCAAAAATAACTATCTCTAACTCCAAATCGTGAGTAGAGTAGTTCTTCTCATGTGGCTTCAACTGCTTGGAAACATAAGCAATAACTCTCTTATTTTGCATCAAAATAATCCTAACCCTTGATGTGATGCATCGACGTAGATGAAAACTTCAGTGCCCTCCGGTAGTGCAAGTATCGGTGCTATAGTAAGTCTCTTTTCCAACTCTTGAAAGCCTTATTCACGTTTCTCCATTCTAACGAACGATTCTCCTTCATGTGTCAACTCTGTCAATGGTATCGCAAATTTTTAGAAGTCCTAATAAACCTTCTGTAGTAACCCGCATGCCATAAAAAATCTCTAAACTTCAAACACTATTTTGGGTTGCGGCCAATATGCGATTGCCTTAATCTTCTGTGTATCAACTAAGATGCCGTCTATGTTAATAATATGCCCCCAAAAAATATCACACTGTTATGCTAGAATTCATATTTCTTGAATTTGGCATACAATTTTTGGTCCTTCAGTGTCTACAACACTATCCTTAATTGGTTTGTATGTTGATCCTCATCATTTGAATAGATAAGTATGTCGTCAATGAATACAATCACAAACTCATCCAAGCAATTCTTGAAAATTCAATTTATTAGATCCATAAATGATGTTGGTGTGTTGGTTACCCCAAATGGCATTACTTGAAACTTGTAATGTCCATACCGTGTTCTAAAAGTCATCTTCTCAATATCCTCAAACTTCATCTTTAGTTGATGGTATCCGAAACGCAAGTCAATCTTTGAAAATACTTGAGCCTATTGTAGTTGGTCAAATAAATCATCGATTCTTGGTAACGGATATTAGTTCGTAATTGTAACTTTGTTCAACTCATGGGAGTCTATACACAATCTCATCGTTCTATCTTTCTTCTTCACAAATAACACCAGTGCTCCCCACAGTGATAAACTCGGTCGTATGAATCCTTCGTCTAGCAATTCTTGCAACTGTATCTATAACTTTTTCAATTCCGTAGGAACCATATAGTATGGTGCTTTAGAAATTGGATGGGTTATGGGCGCGACCTTAACATAAAATTTGATCTCTCTATTCATAGGTATTCTTGGCAACTCTTTAGGAAATACATCAGGAAACTCACAGGCTATAGAAATAAATAGAGTTGAAGTGTAAAAATATTTTGTAAACATAAGTAATTTTCAACTACGGTTCTGGCCACAAGTTTGGCCCAACCATTTAACAAAATACTACTATTCTATTACATACTTGCAATTGACAAAATAGGCTTAGTCTCTTCTATTACTCGTGCTCCTTAATGTCTAAATTTTCTACAATATTATGTACGACGACGTCTTAAACCCTAGGCTATCGTGAGTCAATATATGTCAAATTTACTAATGACCATGAAATTATAAGTCATTGAATTCATTTCATCATAAAATATTTTTTCACAACCTCAGCTCATCTAGGCCGATCATTTATCATAATCATTGGCTCATCGAAGCCAATTTCCCTTAATTTCATATCAAGTACTTTATATAGACGCCATACGTTCGACGATCACTAATTCCTTAAGGAGCGATCCTAATATATATATATATATATATGGCGTGATATCACCCATGATCATCTGGTTATGATCCCACCCTTATTACTTCACCCACTATATTATTTTCCCCTAACATCAGAGTATCATTCGAACTATGTGTCGTTAAAATCATAATTTTTTAAATCAATTCATTTTTCTCATAATCATGGCATATCAAAATACAACATGTGAATTTCAT
>BRYE01000016.1:15771997-15774497 GCA_030159115.1 Actinidia arguta var. hypoleuca | reverse complement strand
GGCACAACTCTGTATGTAATCCACACTTTATAATTTTTAGCTATTGTAACATTTCTGCAATTAAGTATCATTGTAGATGATTATGCACAGGTATTCAACCGGCTTTATGTAAGTCGGCCTCAGGTAGCTAGGTTTCCGGCCTATCATGTGCCTTCGGTCTACATAGGTCGGGTTGCAGGGCGTGACACTAGTAGTGGTTGTAGTAGTCCTACTGGCTTTTGTCGTACAACCTTTATTCGTTGACACTGTAGACATCGATTGTTGTAGTCCTTGATATCTCATTTCATACCCATCCACCAATATGGATTTTCTAAAAAATCAAAGCTGAGTAGGTATTTACACTTACACTAGACTAATAGATATTATCAAGTGAGCGCGTATTATGCATAGTAACTATGCTACTTTTCTTTAGATTGATCGCAATGGTGAACACTTGAGCAACTAGGCAA
The DNA here is from genome assembly GCA_030159115.1 of Actinidia arguta var. hypoleuca. NCBI lineage: Eukaryota > Viridiplantae > Streptophyta > Magnoliopsida > Ericales > Actinidiaceae > Actinidia > Actinidia arguta. Next base: position 15,774,048 of record BRYE01000016.1, on the reverse strand, counting down.
GGAAGTAGAACAAATAATACTCAACAAATGGATGAACTATGAGATATGATGCAAATGCTAGTTAGAGCAGTGCATGCCCAACAACAATTACTCCAATAACATTTTTAGCAACCACAACAACAACTGGCAAATCAGTGCTCTAATGGAGGAGAAAATCAACGACAAATGGAATTGAAGGAAGATCAAGAAGAGGTTGCAAACCTGGAAGTGCCAACAGCAAATATTGACCTTGTGAAGCAATTTTTGAAACTCAAGCCTCCAACATTTAATGGTGGAATGAATTTTTGGTTGGATGAATTACAAAAAGTGGAAATTGGTTCATATCTGTTTATAGAAGAAGTAGATTGTTGGTGGAATTTGAAAGGTGTGAGGGAGTCAGGAATGAATTGGGCATGTTTTAAGGTGATTTTCAAAGAAAAGTACATGCCAACGGCATTGTAGAATAACAAGTGTGCAGAGTTTGAGTGATTAAAGCAGACTAGAGAAATGACTATAGTAGATTATGAAGCCTTTTTTACTAATTTAGCAGAGTATGCACCACATCTAGTCGCCATACATAAAATGAGAGCCCAACGGTTTGATGAGGGATTATGATACAAAATCAAGAGGGTGGTAAGACCAATGGTGTTGCCAAAGTATGCAAAGGTTCTGGATTGAGCCATCATAGTGGAGCAAGATGAGGAAGAGAGGAAAAGGTACAAAGATCACAAATGGTGCCAAAATTTCCAAAATGATGGATCAAGTAGACGATGCTTTAACTACAAAGAAGTGGGGCACCTAAAGAGGGATTGTCCGAAATTAAGAACCGGAGTTAATGAAGTATCGATGATAGGCTATGGAGGGAGAAATGCGAGGCCAGGAGGAAATGAGAATCGATCAGGCAATCCGGGAAACATGAGTGGCAGTGGGAACAAGTAGAGACAAGGATGAGTTTCTGCACTTATGCCCAAAGATCTAAGGAATAATAAAGATGTAGTTGTAGGTATAGTAATCTATTCTATTCCTGCTTATGCTTTATTCAACTCTAGATCTTTGCATACATTTATATCTACACATTTTGCTTGTTGAATGAATAAAAAACTTAGACCATTAGGGTACGAACTAGTAATGTCACAACCGATGGGTAAGAGAATCGTATGCTCAATTATATACCGAAATTGTGATGTGTGTATTAATAATATGGTCATATCTACCAATTTGATACCCCTAGACATAGGGCATTTCGATGTTATATTTGGGATGGATTGGTTATTCAATAATGGGGCTAAAATCAATTGTTCGGATAGATGCGTAATCTTTAAAAACCTAGAGCAAAAAGAAGTTCAATTCAAAGGAGCAACTGTCGTCACTCCCCCATACATTGTATCCATGGCTCGTGCCCAATGACTCTTGTAAAAGGGTTATCGGGGATATCTTTATAGTGTGATGGAGTCCTCGTCTGAGGACATATCTATAGCAAACATTCTTGTAGTCCATGATTTTCCTAAAATATTTCTCGTTGAATTTCCAGGAATGCCCATAGATAGAGACATTGAATTTCATATTGAGGTTGCGCCTGGGACTCACCCAATCTATAAAGCACCATATCATATGGCTTCTACAAAATTGGAAGAGTTAAAGAAGTAGCTGCAAGAATTATTAGACAAGGGTTTTATTTGACTGAGTTCGCCGTCATGGGGAGTGGCCGTGTTATTTGTAAAAAATAAGGACGGGATGATGAGGCTATTTATAGATTACCGCAAGTTGAATAAAGTTACAATCAAGAACAAGTACCCGTTACCCAGAATTAATGATCTATTTAACCAAATATAGGGGGCTCGAGTATTCTCCAAGATTGACTTGTATTCTGGATACAATCAACTCAAGGTGAGGTCAGAGGATATTGAGAAAACAGCATTCCGAACCTGTTTGGACATTATGAGTTCCTAGTGATGTCCTCTGGATTAACCAACATGCCAACAACATTCATGGACCTAATGAATTAGAGTTTCAAAGATTACTTGGATGAGTTCGTGATTGTCTTCATTAATAATATCCTTATTTATTCAAAA
>BRYE01000016.1:15749497-15759497 GCA_030159115.1 Actinidia arguta var. hypoleuca | reverse complement strand
CGTGACTTATTCTTGACGTATTGTCAAACTTTAACCATGATAGGGTTATTAATCATATCCCGAGTATGCGTCACTCTATTTAGTGAAATAAAATTACAAAACGATAGGAAAGAGACAAGATTTTTACTTGAGTTTGAAAAAAATCAAGTGATATTATTCACTTTTTTTTCTCTCTTTCTCCCTTTCCCTTTCCCTTTCCCTTTCCCTATCAAACTTTCTCTCCTTTTCCCTCTTTCTTTCTTTCTTTCTTTCTTTCTTTCTCTTCCTTTCTCTTTTTCTCTCTTCTTCCTTTTCTCTCTTTCTCTCTTTCTTGCGTGTGAGTTCAAATTCCCAGCATAATTGTGGGGACAAATGGGTCTGAAAGGTGGACTTTGGGTGGCCTAGGGCAGTGAGTCACCCATGCCATAAATGGGTATTGGTGACTCATGGTGGTGAGTCACTTCACCATGTGGCCCTTATGGCGCCACATGGTCCCTCTCTAATCGCTCGACATGTGTCTCTTTTTCTGTTTAGTTTATCAAAAAAAAACTTATTTAGGTATAAATCATGTTATCATAAAAATCTCAAAAAAAATTAAATTGTCACCGGGGGGTTACATATTTAATCTTACTATAATAAAGTAAAATTAATTTATGGATCATGGTATTATAGATAGCCCAGCAAATCACCATCTACCATAACCAGCTAGATCAAGTACGCAAAATAATTAAGAATATACATGTGAATTTCAAAGAAGCATTGAACATGAAGAGATGAATCAACAATCAAATGAGTCACGGTCTAATCTCTCTTAGCTGCCGACAAGTAGACAATCTAGGGGCCTCTACCATTTGAGAGGAGATGGAGGTCACTACCCATCTCTCAGCTGCCCATAAACGAACATTCTAGGAGCCTCTAGCCTCTGAGAGAGTACCGTAAGCAGCCACCACCTCTATCGGATCCGATATCACATAGTCAAACGAATAAGTTGAAGTAAGAGATAAATGATCACATAATTATCAATATCCGAATTCAGATTCATAATTTCATACTTGATCCAAATATTTTGGAAGAATACATAGGATTTAAAGACTAAATAAAACATTTTATGCTTCAATATACATTGGCTGTGTTGTGGTAAAAATCTGGGAGAGCAACCAACAGTCAGAATTGCTCCTCGGCCTCGGCGCTAGACCTCAGCTAAATTGGGGCGATCTGCACAACAATGAGCAAAAGTAATCAGCCAGGGTGAGACCGCTCAACCCCCCCCGGCGTGTGAATCAGACCAAGGCGATCAAGAGATAATTGTAAGCAACTGCGGGTGAGCACAATAGTAAATGTGTATGTGGTGCCTGTGTTGAGCGTACCTTTTTGGTTATGGGGGAGCGACCTTTATATAGACGGGAGTACTGAGCCGTGTCAGTGTATCATGGCGAGTTCCTCAGAAGGATAAGCATGGGAGGATATCCCAATTAAATCTGGCGATTAATCAGGAGGCTACCAACTGGTGATTAATCCGTAATTATAGGCGTCGTTGTGGAGTTGGAGTCTATTGGAGACAGTTCTCTTGTAGAAGTGGAACTCTTCATGGAGGAGGACTCCAATCAGGTACAGGAGTCTTGTGCTAACAGACTTCTAATGGCGATGGAGCCCTTTTGAAGAACCAAGTCATTGAGACGTCTCTGCTCCGGGCGATATAGATCACCTCGCCTTATGGCGATCTGGTGGGAATATGTAAACGAAATGGAGCTCACTTTATTAATAATATGAGGCAACCAGGAAGGTGAGTTTGGACCCTTTGGGTGACGTGCCTTGCTCGGATTATCTTATGATTCAGGACTTGTTTGAATTATTCCACATCAATAGCCCCCTACTCAAAAGTGCCGAGACAGTCAGGACCTTTGAGTAAAAGCATTAAAAGTCATGGATCCGCGTGGGCGCGCATTAAATGCACCCCTCCTCTCGGTTCGATACGTGGACGGGCATTAAGTTTTGTAGGGAAGTTTGAGCGAAAAGGGCGGCGCCATAATGATGAGTTTGGGCGGGATTGATTGTGCTGGGCTCGAATTTCAAAAGGAATTTCAAAAGGTAGGCTGATCTGGGCCATTGAAGCAGATGGATCTCATCTGTCATTTTTTCCCTATATATAAGGGACCCCACCCATTCAGTTTTACCCTTTTCTGCCAAGCCAACATCACTCGCTCTCTTAGTTTTCGTTTGTGGTCGCCCTTCCTGCTTCGAGTTTCTCCTCGCCTCTGCCTGTGGTCGTCAATTGTTTCCTAACACAGTAAGTAACCCAGCCTTCGTCTTCTTTTTTGTTCTAAGTTTTATGTCCCATAGGTCTAAGGTGAGTCTATCGAATTTGGATTCTTTACCCTCGCGGATATCCGACCATCTAGGAGAAAGGTCGTCATATATTACTGACGAAGTTAGACAATCACCCAAGTCACCAATGGAGGACCCATCCATTGCTGAGGTTGCCCCTTTAGGTGATGTCCACCCTTCCGTGACGAAAGAACATAACATTATGACTCCCGAGGAGCTGGACTTGCTTAGGGAAACTTATTCCTTTCCTCAGGGCGTGCAGCTCAGACTTCCTGAGGAGAACGAAATCATTTTTTCTACCCGCCCTGGCGAGGTAGCCTTCTACGAGGCCGCCTTTCTTGTGGGCCTCTGTTTTGCCATTCCTTTAATAATTAGGTTAATTTTGCTATTTTATAAAATTTGTCCTGCTCAGCTCGTCCCTAACGCGTGGCGCAGTATCGTCGGCGCCGTGTCGTTGTGGCGAGTTCACAAGTATTCGATGACTCTTTCCGAGTTTAGGAACATTTTTTCTCTCAATAATAATCCTAAGCCGGATCAAGGGTGGCTATATTTAAAGGCAAGGTACAAGAGAACTATCCTTGGAGGATACCCCAGCAATGTGAAGGGGTGGAAAAGTAGATTCTTCTTCGCCTTGGGGGATAGTTGGGAGCTTTTTGATGAAGAACCTCGGGAGGGAGTACCACGGATTCCGAGGTCATGGAGAACTCCAGGTCGGTTTTTATTTTATCAATTTTGGTTTATTGATTAATATGGTTGGTATTAACATGGGTCTCTTTTCAGATAAACGCTGCAACGAGCTGCCCACGTTGCTGGCGTACGAGCAGGAATTCTATGACCAAATTTCACAGTCGATGGCAGAACGTGGGCGCTACATGGTCCCCATGCTTCTCAAAACCAAGGCCTTTCATCGGGTTTTCAACTCGCTTGGTCCTACGGTATTAGGAACAAAGGGCGATCATCCGCGAGCGTCATTGACGTCGGGTGAAGCGGGTGAGTCCCGTTCTTCCCGTGGTGAACCCCTTCAAGACGGCCACCCCCGAGAGGACTCAATTGAATATCTAGGAACTGTTAGGAAAGAACTGAGGAGGGTTGTTCCTCAAATTCCCGACCTAACTTTATTAAGATGGTCGGGGGGGAAAATTTGAGACCCTGTCTTAGAATTTTGTTCAGCTTTGGGAACGAACTCGAACTCGACATCGGAATCCTAGTCGAATTCCGAGCTATCCCCCGAGCTTAAATCGGATGGTATAAATCCTTACTATCCTTGTTGATTATTTTTTACTTTTGATATATATCTTCTTTTTTTTTTTTTGCAGCTATGTCGAAGAGGATCAGCCTCAAGAAGCTCGGCGAGTGGGTAAAGAGAGCCCGTGGCGAGAGTTCTTCCAAAAACTCTGCTCTTGCTCATGCAAAGGGGGTGGTCATTGGCGAGAAGCGCCCGCTAGAAGAACCTCCCACCTCGCCGAGTAAGAAGGCAAAGTCCGGGGATGATTCCAAGGGCAAAAGGCAAGCCCCCATCCCTGAACCCAAAAAGAAGTTTGGTCCAGCAAGCCATCCTAGGGCCCCTTCTTTTAGACCCGGGGAGGGGAGCTCGCCCTCGTTGGGTACAGCTCTTGGTCCGAGGGCCTCCATTCTGGGGAGCCCTTCCGTGGCCGAGAAGATCGTTCGAGGAGTAATCCCTCCTACGGATCAAGAGAAAGTGGGGCAGCTCTCCCTGGACCAGACTGCCTCAAAATTTTTTCAAGCTCTCGGCCCGGTATTATTTTGATACTAACTTCTATTTATTTTATCCTTGTTAAATATGCTCGGTTTGATCTGATTAGATTTGTTTGTAGCAGGCGCTTATGTTTGGATCTTCTGGCAGTGAAAAGCAAGGAGACCATTGAGGAAGCATCCCTTCAACAGGGGCGAGCTGCCTCTTTGGATACTGAAGTTTCACGTCTTCAGAAGTTATCCGCCGATCTAGAGTAGCAACTGGCCGAAGCGCGAGCTCAGGAGCAGCAGGTTGGCGATGAGTTCGCCAAACTTAAGGAAGAAAGGGATACGTTCTCCGAGAGTCTGAGAAAGGCAGGGCTTCTAATCGAGGATCTAAGGGGAAGGGTGGACCGTGCTGGAAAGCTGGCTGTTGAAGAATTTAAATCCTTATCGAATTTCTTCGAGGCTGTTGAAAGTGCATCCTCGAAGTATTTTGGCGAAGGATTTGATTTCTACAAACGACAGCTCCGCCGCCACCATCCCGACCTGGCCATAGACTTGGAGGAGATGCGTCTCGATCTCGACTTGCTTGCCGAAGAGGATGAGGAAAAAAGGGAAGGAGGCGAGGAAGAAACAGTTAAAAAAGGAGATGCGAATCCTCCGGGCAACGCAGATCCTCAAGGCGATGGCAACCCTCTCCCTTTATCATAAATATAAAATGTAATTTGGATAATACTTGAATATAAATGTATTTCTTCCTTTGCAATTTTGAATGAATATTTCTTTTTGGCAATTTTGGCGTTGTGAAATACTTTAGCTCATGTACTTTTACTTGAATATTGGCGACCTAACATAGGAGTTCGAGATCATTTTCCAATGATATGGCAACTTTAAATTGGCAAGCAAGATGCCTTCATGATGAATGGCGATCTTGAATAGGAGACCAAGATGCCTCCGTCATCTTTCGATGAACTGGCGATCTTGAATAGGCGACCAAGATACCTCCGTCATCTTTCGATGAGTTGGCGATCTTGAATAGGCGACCAAGATGCCTCATCTTTCGATTAACTAGCGATCTTGAATAGGCGACCAAGATGCCTCCGTCATCTTTCGATGAACTGGTGATCTTGAATAGGCGACCAAGATGCCTCTGTCATCTTTCGATGAACTGGCTATCTTGAATAGGCGATCAAGATGCCTCCGTCATCTTTCGATGAACTGGCGATCTTGATTAGGTGATCTTCACCTTGCGATTGGCGATGATTGATAAACTGGAGAAGTTTTATTACTTGGAATAAAATCTAGGAATCGTTATAATTATTATGCCCAGGCAAGCTGTTTGTCATTGGAAATATTTCTTCAAATGCTCAACATTCCAAGGATGTGGGAGCGCTTTCCCATTCATATCTTCTAGCAAATAAGTTCCTGGTATAGATATCTTGATGACCTTATAAGGGCCTTCCCATGTTGGTCCTAGTTTTCCAACATTTGGCTATTTGGTTGATAGGGTGACTTTTCGCAGAACTAGGTCGCCAGGTAAGAATGACTTGTGTTTGACTCTCTGATTGAAATATTTGGCGACCTGATGTTTGTAAGCTGCTTGGCGTATGCCTGCTTATTCCCGTTTTTTATCAGGGAGGTCGAGGTTGAGTCTCAGCTCGCCTTCATTGCTATCCCTGTCAAAGTTTAAAGTCCTAAAACTCAGCATTCCGATTTCGACAGGTATCACTGATTCAGTTCCGTAAACCATGGAATAAGGCGTTTCACCAATAGGAATCCTGCTAGTCGTGTGATATGCCCATAATATGCTCGGCAAGTCTTCTACCCACTCTCCTTTGGATTTCTCCAATCTCGTTTTCAAATTTTTCAGGATGGTTCTATTAGTGACTTCTACTTGGCCATTGGCTTAAGGGTGACTAGGAGAGGAAAAGTGATGTGATATGGCGAGGTCCAAGTAGAATTTCCTGAATCCATCATTGTCGAATTGCCTGGCATTATCTGAGATGAGAACTTTGGGAATTCCAAACCGGCAGATGATTCCCTTCCAAACAAAATTCTTCGTATTCTTTTCGGTGATTCTGGCTAACGGTTCAGCTTCCACCCATTTTGTAAAGTAATCAATAGCAACGATTAAGAATTTTCTCTGTAATGGAGCTTGAGGCAAAGGTCCTAGTATGTCGATCCCCCATTGAGCGAATGGCCATGGGCTGGTAATTGGCACCATCTCAGTATGGGGTAGGTGGTTGGATGGAGCGAACCTCTGGCATTTGTCGCATTCCCTGGTGTATTTTGCTGCATCTTGCCCCATCTGGGGCCAGAAGTAGCCTTGGCGAATCACCTTTCGTACCAGTGACCTCGCCCCTGAATGATTTCCACAGATGCCTTCGTGGATTTCCCTCATCACGTAATTGGCTTCATCAAGTCGAAGACATCTTAGGAGAGGACCAGAGAAGGATCGTTTATATAAAATTCCATGAAGCAGGCAGAACCTTGCAGATCTATAGCGGATTCGGCGAGCTTGGAGTTTATCTGCTGGTAGTGTTCCGTTCTGGAGGTAGGCGACGATCTCATCCATCCATGTCGGGTCCATTTCTGTTGTACAGATGGGTTTGGCGACCTCAATACTTGGTTTGGACAGAAATTTCAGGGGTATACTTTTGTCTGATATGAAATCAAAAGTTGAAGCAAGATTGGCTAGGGCATCTGCTTTTCTATTTTCTTCTCTAGGGATCTGTTGAATAGTGAACTTTTTGATCTTCTGGGTTAAGCATTTGACTTCATCCAAATAAGCTGTCATCCGTACATCCCTGGCGAGGTAATCTCCCTGAACTTGGTTGGCCACTAGTTGAGAATCACTGTAGGCTTCAATTGACTGGACTCCCAATCTTGTGGCGACCCGTAATCCGGCGAGGAGTGCTTTGTACTCAACTTCGTTGTTGGTGACTTTAAACCCAATCCGTATAGCGTATTCCATCTGTTCACCTGTCGGAGTTTGGAGAACAAGCCCTGCACCGCATTCGTGTTGATTGGAAGACCCATCTACAAACAATCTCCATTTGTCAAGCTCTTCCCCCGAGCTGTCGAGGCTGTTTTCTGAGCTTCCAAGGTCCTTTTCTAAGTTTGGAATCTCCGCCTCCGAGAGTTCTGGATCGGGCTTGTGAGTGGATTCAGCCACAAAATCAGCTAAAGCTTGGGCTTTTATTGCCGTCCTCGGTTTGTAGTCAATATGGAATTCACTTAACTCAATGGACCATTTCAGGAGTCTCCCCGAGGTATCCGGTCGTTGGAGAATTTTCCTTAACGGTTGATCAGTCAGTACGGTGATGGGATGGGCTTGAAAATAATGGCAAACTTTTCTAACGGCGATCAGGAGGGCATAGGCGAGCTTTTCAATCATTAGGTATCTGTTCTCAGCACCTATCAGGACCTTACTAACATAATATACCGGTTTTTGGACACGGTCCACTTCTCGGATAAGCATGGCACTTACTGCTGTAGGTGAAATGGAGAGATACACGAACAATTCTTCGCCCGTGGTCGGAACCACAAGTAGAGGAGGTGATCCTAAATACTTTTTGAGCTGCTGAAACGCTTCCTCTGATTCTTCTGTCCACTGGAAATTTGTGATTTGGAGACAAACCGATTGAGGGAGGCGACCCGACCAGTTAACTGCTGAACTTCACGGATATTTCTGGGCGAGCTCATCCCGAGTAGAGCTTGGATATGGTCCGGGTTAGCTTCAATTCCTCGTTTGGTTACCAAGAATCCCAAGAATTTTCCGGATGATACGCCAAAAACGCACTTGGAAGGATTTAACATCATCCGGTGTTTCCTCAGAATGTTGAAAGCTTCTTCAAGGTGGGCGATGTGCTTTTCTGCTTCGAGGCTTTTGACGAGCATGTCGTCTATATATACTTCCATGGTCTTTCCAATCAGCTCTTTGAACATCTTGTTTACCAATCTTTGATATGTAGCCCCAGCATTTTTTAGACCAAATGGCATGACCTTGTAGCAATACAATCCTCGTTCCGTGATAAATGAAGTTTTTTCTACGTCGGGGGGAAACATCTTGATCTGGTGATATCCTGAGAAGGCATCCATGAAGCTAAGAAGCTCGTGCTTAGATGTGGTGTCGACTATTAAATCAATTTTTGGCAGAGGAAAACTGTCTTTTGGGCACGCCTTGTTGAGATCAGTATAGTCAACGCATACTCTCCACTTCCCCCCTTTTTTGGGGCGACGACGACATTGGCTAACCATTCCGGGTAATGGGCTTCCTTGATAACTTTAGCTCTGATGAGTTTAGTGACTTCCTCGTTGATAACTCGGAGCCGTTCAGGGGCAAATTTCCTTCTCTTCTGGCAAACTGGAGGATTTTCCGGATTGGTATGTAATTTATGCATGGCGACCTAGGGATCAATACCCGGGACGTCACCTTGGGACCAGGCAAAAACATCAAAGTTTCTTTTTAAGAATTTCACCAAAGCACTGCGCAATTCATCGGTAAGTTCTGTTCCGATCATAACTTGGCGATCAGGATATTCAGGATGTATGGAGATTGGGGTAGTTTCTTCAAGGGGTTTAGTGTTTTCGGTTTCTCGGGGATCCATCAAGACCACCTGTTCCACTTCGTCCCTCAGAGGTTCCATCTCGCCATCGTTGATCGGTAATTGCTATTGGGTATTCAGTACTGGGGAGGTTTCGACCTTCATAGCCGAAATAAAACATTGTCTGGCCACTTTATGGTCACCCCGCACCTCGCCCACTCCTGCTGAAGTGGAAAACTTCATTTTCAGGTGGTAGGTTGAGGTGATCGCCCTAGTTCCTCCTAGAGTTGGGCGACCTAAAATGGCATTGCAGGGGGAAGGGCAATCTACCACGATGAAGTCCTGCCAAACGGTAGTTTGGCGAGGTTCTGTCCCCAAAGTAACTTGCAACTTGACCCATCCCAGCGGATGAGTCAGATTTCCTCCAAATCCTACCAAAGGTGTCAAGAAGGGCTGCAATTTGTCGAGCCCTATTTTCATCTTTTCGAATGCTGATATGAATAGAATATCAGCCGAACTACCATTATTGACCAAAATTCTTTGGACAGTAAAATTGGCGATGATGGCTGAAATGACCAAGGCGTCGTCATGAGATAGGTGCAGGCGTCTCAGGTCATCATTGTTGAAGGTAATTGGTGGGTGAATATCGGCCATTGGCGAGGAGAGGTTGTAAACTTCTTCGAACAGCCTGTTTGCACTTCTGGCGTGCCTCTTTCTAGACGAATTCGAACTTCCTCCCGATCCAAACCCGTCGTGTATTACCTGAATATCTCCAGCAGTAGGTCGATTGTCGCCGTATCTTCTTTCCGGTGAATTGGGGGAAGGGCGATCACTAATGTACTTCCTCAGATACCCTCTTTTGATGAGGTCGGCTATTTGCTCCTTTAGATGAAAGCAATCTTTGGTGTTATGGCCATGGTCTCGGTGAAACTCGCAATATTTATTTTTATTTCGCTTCTGGGGATCAGTCTTGATCTTCGAGGGTCACTTGACGAACTCTTCACGCTTGATCTCTATAAGAACTTGAGCAATAGGAGCATTAAGCAGGGGTAACACCAGCTCCGTGCGGCGAGGTAGAGTGCGAGGTCGCCTGTCACTGGTCCACCTCGAGTCCCGATTAGTCTTCTTGCTCCTCCGTTCATCGTCCCTATTATCAGATCGCCTTGTATCAGGCTCCTTTCTCTTATGGTCATCCTTTCCTCTTCGCCTTCGTTTGGCTTCGGCCAATTCCTCCGCGGCGATGTACTTATCGGCTTTACTTTGGAGAATGGACAATGTCTCTGGAATATTCTTGGATAGAGAATTGAATAAGGGACCTGGGCGAAGCTCCTCCATCATTGCCATGATGACCATTTTGTCACTAAGATCTTCAACTTCTAATATGGCCTGGTTAAATCGTTTTACATAATCTTTCAGGTTTTCTGTTTCCTTCTAGTGGATAGTGAAAAGGTGGG
>BRYE01000016.1:15729497-15734497 GCA_030159115.1 Actinidia arguta var. hypoleuca | reverse complement strand
TTAACTATTTAATTAATTTTTTATATTATTTTAGTTATTTTGACGATAAGAGTCTAAAAAAATAAAAAATTATTTAATTTAGAGATAAAAATAAATTTATTATAATAAGGACAAAAAAATCTATAATGTAAGACAAAAAAATAAATATTTAAATAAATTTATCATAATAAGGACAAAAAAATCTATAATGTAAGACAAACATATTTTTAAATCTTCCAAACTAACTATCTATAGTATAAAGCACAACTCATTTTGAATCTCAAATCTATCTCCCGCTATCTACGGTTAAAATTCATTTGAGTGAATCTAACGGCTGAGATTTCACTTGACTTTATTTTTTTTCTCCTAAAACTGTCACTTCCTTCTTCTCAAAGGTGTAGAATCCACATAATTTTTGATCCAATGGACAAAAAATATATAAAGTTGGGCATATCTTTTACCCATTGAATTATTTGTTTAGTTTGAACCCCCCCCCACCACCAAAAAACATCTTTTTCTTTCCTCATTTATTATTTTTTTTGTATTTAATAATTTTTATTATTATTTATCCAAACTATCAACACTTTTTTAAAATCATTATACTTTCTAATTTGTTCTTCATTTTATAGCAATATATCTATTATCTGACGTTCATATCTTATCTGTTTTTAGGTTATAAAATTCTAATGAGCACGCCTAAGATGTGATTTTTTTTGCGTAATGCCCATGGGCATATGCAATTTCTAGTATATATACATTACACATATAACACTCAAGTGTTTAGGGGTTTCACCTCTTTACCAAGCTTCCTTAAAGCTCTAGCAATGGCTTCTCCTAGCTTGGATTTTGGCTCTCAAGATTCTCTCTCTCTCTCTTTTTCTTCTTCTTTTCCCTTCTTCTTCCCTTTCTTGTCCTCTCTCACTCCATCTCTATACGTGTGTGTGTGTTTGTGAAGTATGAGTGTGTATATAATCCAAGACATATGGGAAATAATCCCATGTGCCCTCCTCTATTTTTACCCTTTGTTCCTCTTTCTTTCTTTCTTATTTTTTTAAACTGCTAGCGTTTGAACGCTAAGAAGAAAATACTGCAGTTCGTAAGCTTGGCATTCGAATGCTGCGTTCGAACACCCAGAAAAGGTGAAAAGTGTCACAGGCTTTGGCATTCAAACATCTACATTAACGTTGGAACGCCAAGAAGGATTTCACAGGCTCATACTAGTGTTCGAACGTTAAGAAGGATTGTGGACAGAAATTTAAGTCTAAGGTTTTGAAGGGTTATAACTCAAATTTTGATTTCGTAGATCCATAATTACTAATAACTCACATTAACTAATGTATTAGTCATAATTTACATAATTAAAGAAATTTAACGGATTCGAAGTATTACATCCTCCTCCCTTAAACAAAGTCTGATCCCCAAACTTGACACAAGTTATCACTCAACTCAAAAAGGGATAACGTTCCTGGATTTCATCCTCGTGTTCCCAAGTTGATTCCTCCCACATATGATTCTGCCATAAGACTCACACCAATGGAATGACTTTGTTCCTAAGAACTTGGTCGCAGCGGTCTAAAATCTTGATCAGTCTTTTGATGTAGCTCAAGTCTTCACTCATGGCCAAAGGGTAATGATTAATCACATGCGCGGGGCTGTGAACATACTTCTTTAGCATCGAAATGTGAAAAGACATCATGAACATGCAATAGTTCCAGTGGGAGAGTTATACAATAGGTAACGGTTCCTACTCATTAAAGAACTTCAAACGGTCTGATGTATCTTGGTTTCAACTTTCCCTTTTTGCTAAAGGTATTTATCCCCTTGGAAAGAGATACCTTCAAGAACACATGGTCTCCCTCCTCGAACTCTAGATCTCATCTCCGAACGTCCGTTGACTTTTTTGGTGACTCTAGGCAATTTGAAGTCTTTGTTGAATTACTTTAATCTTGTCGGTGGTTAGTTGAACAATCTCTGGCCCCAAATCCATAGAGGGCTTCATAAGGTGCCATTTCTATGCTTGCATGGAAACTGTTGTTGTAGGCGAATTCCACGAGTTGCAAGTGTGCTTCCCAATTTTCTTGAAAATCTACTACGCATAGCTGCAACATGTCTTCTAGAGTTTGAATAGTCCCTTTTGATTGTTCGTCCTTCTATGGATGGAAAGCGGTGCTAAAGTTTAACTCGGTGCCTAAAGTCCTTTGCAAACTCTTTTAAAACTTTGACACAAATCTAGAATCTCGATCCGACACTATTGAGACTGGCGTACCGTGAAGTCGTACAATCTTCAGAATGTAAAGGTTTGCGTACTTTGATGAGGAATACGTAGTTTTCACTGATAAAAAGTGCACTGACTTAGTGAGGCAATCTACAATGACCCAAATGTCATTATAGCCCCGTGGCGAGTTTGGTAATTCGACAACGAAATCCATAGTAATGTGCTCCCATTTTCATTCCGATATCGGTAGAGATTGTAATAGTCCCGCTGGTCTTTGATATTTTGTCTTGACTTGTTGACATTGTAGACATCTTAACACGAATTCGGCTATTTCTCTCTTCATTCCCGACCACCAAAATATTTCTCTCAAATCTCAGTACATCTTTATTCCTCTAGATGCATCGTGAACTTTATATTATGAGCTTCCTCTAAAATTTGTCTCTTAATTTTGGTATGTTCGGAGTGCACAAGTGGCCTTGAAATTTGAGAGCTCCATTTTTGCATAGTGAAATCAAGTTTTGGATTCACTCCCATATCTTCATAAATCTTCCACAAGTACGGGTTTTCCGGTTGTCGTTGTTATACAACTTTTATCAATGTTGGTTGAGCAATCGTGGTGGCAAGCATCATGTTGGTGCTTGGTATGACAACTTTAATTTTTGATTTCTCCAATTCGATGAACAATGGTCGTTGTGAAGAAATAAGACAAGCTAGATTGGCAGTTGATTTCTGGCTTAAGGCATCGGTTACAAAGTTGGCTTTGCCCAGATGATACTAAATGAGAACGTCATAATCTTTAATCAATTCGAGCCATCTTTGTTGCCTCATGTTTAGCTCCTTCTAGGTGAAAAGGTACTTCAAACTCTTTTGGTCGGTGAAGACTTCATACGTAACTCCATACAAGTAATGATGCTAAATTTTCAAGACAAACACCACTATTGCTAATTTTAGATCGTGCATTAGGTAGTTCCTCTCATGCGGTCTCAATTGTCTCGAGGCGTAGGCAATCACCTTCCCACAATGCGTCAAAATTCATCCTAACCCTCGGTGTGAAACGTCACTATAAATGGCAAAACTATCAGTTCTAAAAGGTAAAGCCAAAATCGGTACGGATACTAATCGGTTTTTCAATGCTTGGAAACTCTTCTTTCTCTTTTCATTCCATTCGAATGGAACGTTCTTTCGTGTAAGTTGCATCATAGGTGTTGCAATCTTGGAGAAGTATTTCTTAAATCTTCGGTAGTATCCCACTAAGCCTATGAAATTTCGGACTCCAGTCACATTCGTTGGTCTCGGGCAATTCACAATGGCTTCGACCTTGTGAGGATCGACAGATACTCCCTCAACACCGATGATGTGCCCAAGAAATGCTATGCTCGATAGGGAAAACTCATACTTTTTTAGCTTGGCGTATAGTCTTCTATCCTGTAGTATTTGAAGAACTGTCCTCAAGTGTTGTTCATGTTCTGCAATACTCTTAGAATACACCAAAATATTATCAATAAACACAATAACGAATTCATCAAGAAAGGGTTTGAAAACTCGATTCATCAGATCCATGAATGTGGCAGGCACATTGGTAACTCCGAATGGCATAATGAGAAATTCATAATGACCATATCTATTTTGGAAAGCTATTTTCTCTACATCACTTGTCCTGACTTTCAGTTGATGGTACCCTAACCTTGGATCGATCTTAGAAAACACTTGAGCATCCTAAAATTGGTCAAATAAATCTACTCTTGGTAGTGGGTATTTGTTCTTAATGGTAACTTTATTCAATTCCTGATAGTCGATGCACAATCTCATAGTTTCATCTTTCTTCCGCACAAATAATACAAAAAGTACACTAGGAGAAACACAAATCTTGAAGTTGAACTTTCAACTCTCTCAATTCCAAAGGAGACATACGATAGGGAGCTTTGGAAATGGGTCTAGTATCTGAATTTAGATCAATGTGAAACTCAATCTCCCTATCTATTAAAGAAGTAGGTAGTTCATCAGGAAATTTCCAAACAACATGAACATCTTTTAAGGATGGTGGGAAAACGTGTATGTTAATAACGCTACACAAAAATGCACAATTGTCTTTTTGAATTAAGCGGTGTGCTTGCATAGAAGATATGAGATAAGGAGGAGGTACGACACCAACTCCCACAAAAACTAGCCCCGAATGGTCAAAGGAATAGAACACAACTCGCTTAAGTTCGCAATCAACGATGGCGCAGTGATAATACAACCAATCCATTTCTAAGATGATATCAAAGCCATGCATATCTAGAGGTATGAGGTTCATGAACATAGGCACATTGTTGATAAGAATTTTGCAAGAATTATCGACTCTATCACATATCATGGAATCCCAGAGGGCAACAAAACTGATAAAACATAATCAAGTGGTACCGAGTATGTATGCAAATAGTGAGCAAAAAGGTATGACACAAACGAATGCGTCGAACCGGAGTCAATAAGGACGTGTGTAGGTTTACCACAAATAAGGAGTATACTTAACACAACTAAAGTGGTAGCTGGGGTATTTCTAGAGGTTGCTAGACTGAGGCTGATGCTGATGCTAATGTCCCAACTTCTTGTGTTCTATTCTTCTTTGGACAGTCTTTAACTTGGTGCCCCTCTTGGCCACACCCGTAACAAGCCCTATTTCGCATAAGACATGCGCCCCAATGCTTCTTTTGACAATTTAGGCAAGTTAGTACTTCATTGGACATGCTGCTTTCTCGTTTCCTGGTGTTTTCTTATGGGGTCAACGAATTCCCACTAAAAGATTCAAAACTTTGTCGCTTTGAAC
>BRYE01000016.1:15721997-15724497 GCA_030159115.1 Actinidia arguta var. hypoleuca | reverse complement strand
TGCTATCAAATAGACTCCAAGCACGACAGATCCAGTATCGATCAACCAGATTTTGCCTCCTCCATGGGACTTTATACAAGAGGTTTTTCTCAAGATTACTCCTGAGATATCTCGGACCTAAGGAAGCAAATTACGTGCTTAGAGAAATTCATGAAGGCATCTGCGGAAATCATTTCGGGGCTAGGTCACTTATTAGGAAGGCTATTTGCCAATGATATTTTTAGCCTAAAATGGAATGAGATGTAGTGACATTCACCAAAAAGTACGATAAGTGTCATAGGTTTGCTCCAGTTAATCATCTCCCCCATAACAAGATGATACCAATGACCGACCCATGGCCATTCGCTTAATGGGGAATTGACTTGCTCAGACCTCTACCACAAGCTCCATTGCAAAGGAAAATTTTGATAGTCGCCATAAATTATTTTATGAAGTAGATAGAGGTGAAACCTCTCGCCAAAATCACTAAGGAGAACACTAGGAATTTTGTTTGGAAAAACATCATTTAGAGATTTGGAATTCCCAAGGTTATCATCTCGAATAATTTAAGACAATTCAACAATGATGAATTCAAACTATTCTACTTGGATCTCACCATCTCCAACTATTTCTCCTTGCCCAGTCATCCTTAAGCAAATGATCAGGTAAAAGTCACCAACAGAACTATCCTGAGGTATCTAAAACGAGGTTGGAAAAATTCAAGGGTGAATAAGCAGAATACCTTCCAAGTATACTATGGGCTTACCACACAACGAGTAGGATCCCTATGGGTGAGATGCCATACTTTATGGTATATGGAATAGAATCAGTCATATTAGTGAAAATAAGAATGCCGAGTTTCAAGACATCAAATTTTGATAAGGAGAATAACGAAGTTGAGTTAAGGCTTGACCTTGAACTCCTTCACAAAAAGAGGGAGTAAACTGAGGTACGCCAAGCTGCCTACAAGCATCAAGTCACCAAATACTATGACTAAAGGGTTAAGCACAGGTCATTCTTGCCTGATGACTTGGTATTGAGAAAAGCCTCTTTGTTTACAAAAGAGCCTAATGTTAGGAAGCTCGGCTCTACGTAAAAAGGTCCCTACAAAGTTGTCAAAGTATCCAAGATGGGAACTTATTGCCTAAAAGACATGAGCGGGAAGGCACTACCTCATCCCTGGAATGCTGAACACTTCAAGAAGTATTACCAATAGTCTCTATGGTCGCCATGTGATGAAGGTTGCCTAAGAGGCAAAAAATCACTAAAATCTTTATTTTGCCGAATCTCCATGTAGTTGTGATTTTGATCACCAAATATTCAAGTGATTATGATCACAAATCTCGATGTGTTTTTGGTTATCTTAATAAAATAACAAATTCTTCAGTTCACTTTTGTTATTTTTCCAAAAAGAGTTAAATTTGCCCAAATGAGTTATATCACTAATTTTGCTGGAGTAGAATGTCGCCAATTTCTCCATTTTCGCCATTTAATCAAACAAATGTCATTGATGTTTCCAAAATCAAAAGATGGCCTACTTGCTAATATCATCGCCAAAATGCTATTCCAAAGGATAAAAGTTTTTGAGAATTTCAAGATTTCTCCAAGGCATTGAGCTCGCCAAGCTGATATGATCGCTATGATTTAAATTTGATAATTGCCTGATTAAGTTGAATTATACTTAATATGCTCACCTAGAAGTTTTATTTGCTGAATGATCAAGTTATGTTTGCCAAATTTATCTCGCCTTACTGTTTTTCTTCATCGAATGCATCTCGCTAGGTTCATCATAATGATATCGCCACATAAAATAAAAAAACGTTGTTATAAAAGAGAGAGACATGAAGAATAGACAACATAAAGAAAGAAGTAGTTTTTATTAAAGGATTTCATCTCGCCATTACGTTGTAAAAAAAATTATTACAAGTGTTTAAGGAGAGAGAAGGTTGGTGTCCTGATCGCTCTTCTCTTCGTCTTTCTTCTTCTACTCATCCTTGTTCTTCCCCTCCCTGCCTTCTTCTTCTTTTCGGGCTAGCTCGTCATCAATCTCCATGTCTTGGGATGTTTTAGGAAGGAGGCGCCCAATCTGCTTCTTACATAAATTGAAGCCCTTGCCAAAGTACCTCGAGGCTGCTTGTTCCATAACCTCCTGGAAGTCATCTAAGGATTTGTACTCCTTAATGGTTGACTTCTTGGCGAGGACATCTTCTGCCTTAAGCTGGATAATCTCTTTCTCGAGCTTCTCAATGATGGCATCTCGGTCCTCCTTTGTCTTTCTCAATTGTTTAGCAGCCTCCTGCTCTCAGACCACGAGTTCAGCCACTTGTTCTTCTAGATCTTTGGCAAGTTCCCGAGCCTAGAGCATCTCAATTCTAACTAAATCAGCCCAGGCTTGTTGAGTCATCGCCCCCTCCCTTAACTCCCTGCCACGATTGGCGAAGGAATATGAGAGCACTACCTTTTGCAAAATTTAAACTTGTTAGAAGGATGAAAATCCAGAAAGGCAAGCTTAACTTGAGTA
>BRYE01000016.1:15709497-15711997 GCA_030159115.1 Actinidia arguta var. hypoleuca | reverse complement strand
CCTTCAAAACCTTATACTTAAGTTTCTGCCCAAAATCCTTCTTAGCATTTGAACGCTAGTATGAGCATTCGAACGCTAAGCCAAATCCTTCTTGGTGCTCCAATGCTAATACAGGCATTAGAACGCCAATGCCTGTAACCAACATCACATCTTATGTGCGTTCGAACGAGGCATTCAAAAGCTAGGACCAATTTTCTTCTTAGCGTTCAAACGCTAATATGGGCGTTCAAATGCAGCGTTCGAATGCCAAGCCTACGAACTGAAGTATTTACTTCTTAGCATTCGAACGATAAAAATAAGCATTCGAACGCTAGCAATTTAAAAATAAAAACAAAAGAAAGGAACAAGGGATCAAAATAGGGGAGGACACATGGGATTAATTCATTCCATGTTATGGTTTTGTTTAATTTCAACTTAGATCTACAATACTAGGGGTGTGTTTGAAAGTTGACTTTTAAGTTATTGTAATCCCCTTGAGTTATTCTTTGTATCCTAGGAGCTTTGGAAGAGATTGGTTAGTGGTTTACAAGTTTTGATAAATTATAGTAGCTATTTATGCTACTGCGTACAACTAGCATTCAAACGCCAGACCCAACATTCGAACACTGAATGTTTAATGCCCAGCGTTCGAACGCTAGACCAGTTTTTAAGCAATTTTGATATTTTTCCTTAAGACATGTTATCATTATCCGATGGGTGTTTAACCCTTTAAGCAACCTATATAGAAACTTAGGTTCATATTCAAGAGGTCTTCACCTAGAGTTAGAGTATTTTAAGCCGAGTCAGGAGTTCGTATTAGTTTGATTACTTTACGATAATATTATTAAGTATTGTATTGACATTTTTGTACCTTATATGTAGGAACATATTTTTTAGAAACCACTCAAGGGAATAAAGGTGAGTAACATGATGCAAGTTCAAGCTATGTTATGTTTACGAGTATGAAAGATGTTAAAGCTATACTATGTTTACGTGAGTTTCAATTTTATAAAAGTTTCAAGTTTCAAAAAAAGTTATGTTATGTTTACATGATTTACATTAGATGAGATATGTATGTTATGCTATGATCTATGGTATTTTCATGTTCATGCATTTAATGTTATTCCCTAAGCGTATAGCTTATGTGTTCAAAAATAAATTTTCAGGAAGCCAATCGAAGGAGCCTTAGAAGGGTCCCAAGGGCCTTATGTAGTTTATTGATGGGCTAGACCTACGTTATGTAGCTTCAAGTACGCCATATTTTGTATATTTAAAGTTCGCAACGTTATGTATAAAGAAGGAAAAGAACTTAAGCATAGCTCTGTATGTAAATCCACTCTTTATAACTTTCAGTTATTATGATGTTTCCACTATTTATGTACCATTTTAAATGAGTATGCACATGTGTTTGATTGGACTGTAAAATTACAGTCTAAATGCTGCTAAACCGACCCAAGATAGTCCTAAATTAGGTTAATTTTACTTTATTTATTATTTTTTATACTAAATATCGTGTTCGAGTTCATGATAAAAAGAAAGATTTGAAGCCATAAAAGTGATTCAAAGTGTGGGTACGCATATTAAAGGTCTTTGCGAGATTTGTCTTGGGAATTGTGTAAGTTTTCACACATAGTTTAGAATGGAATGGAAGATGTACCGTTGAAAAGATCTCACAAAATTATACAAATTCACGTGTAACGAGCATCACAAGAATTAGACTCCAAGAGCTTCAAAACAGTCTGGGAAGGAAAAAAAGAAATAATGTGTTTAGTGCAGCGTTCCAATGCATAGAGGCTTGAAAAATTGAATAAATAAAAAATTATCCTTAGGGTTCAAATGTCTACAGTGACCGTTCGAATGCCAGACTTAGCTAAAAAAACCGTTCGAACCATAAAATGGGCATTCGAATGCTAAAGCAAATTTAAGAATTTTTATTGAAAAATCAATCTCGGTATTTTGACCATAACTTTTTATTCTAATGTTCGATTGAACTGATTTTTGATGATTTGGAAATAAGACTTCAAGGGATACAACTTTATTTCTAATGAGAATTTTCTGAATCGAGATCTAAGATAGTCAAAATCAAGATGGAAAGTTGTTGGGTAAACGGTGAGCGTTGGAACGCCAATTTTGGCATTTGAATGCCAAGAAGGAAATTGCTTAGCGTTCGAACACTGGAATACAGGGCATTTTGAGGGTTCAAACGCCAAGAAGAAAACTAGGAAGAGAATTTTAATCTTAGTAGGACTCAGACTACAACTTTTATATATACATCCTTAGATTTTTATGAACAAAACACGTTCTTTTTAGGGTTTTTACAGCTTTCTAGCTTAGAGATTCACCCTTTTTAATATTTTTTTTATCAAATATATTTCAATTCACATTTAATCAATTTGATTTATGGTTTTGTTCAATTATTCGTATTTGTTTATAATTTTTTTAATCATTAATTTATGTTTTTCAATTTTAGTCATTCATATCAGCATTTATATATTAGAATGCATACCATATTTTGTTATTC
>BRYE01000016.1:15689497-15696997 GCA_030159115.1 Actinidia arguta var. hypoleuca | reverse complement strand
CTCTCTCTCTCTCTCTCTCTCTCTTACGTGTGTGTGTGTAGTGTGTGGTGTGTGGTGTATGAGTATGTATATCTAAGGCACACATGGAAAATAATCCCACATGCCCTTTCCCATCTTTACTTCCTTGTTCCTCTTTCTTTTCTTTCTTTCTCTTTCTTTTTTATACTTACTATTGCCATTTGAATGCTAAGAAGGAATTCAGCCCTAGCGTTCAAATGCTCTGAAGGTGTGAAGTTTGGTGGACTCTATTATAGGCTGTAGCGTTCGAACACCAATAAGAAAACTTGGATTTAGTGTTTGAACACCACGTTCAAGTTCCCAAATAGCATAAAAATTGATGAAACTCATTACAGGCGTAAGCGTTCGAACTATGCTATTAGCATTCTAACGCTAAGAGAATTTGGCATTAGCATTCGAATGCCAATACTAGCGTTCGAACGCTAAGAAGGATTCTGGGCAAAAACCTGAATTTTAAGATTTTGAAAAGTTCTAACTTAAATTCTCATCACTTTGATCTCTAAAATAAAACTAACTCACATTAACTAGCGTACGAGTTATAATTTACATAATTAACGAAATGGAATGGATTCAAGGTCTTACATTCTTCCCTCGTAAAATAAAGTTTATCATTAAACTTGGCATAATCATCATTCAAATAAAAAGGGATAACATTCTTGAATTTCATCTTTCCCACGTATGGTTCTGCCATAATACTCGCACTAGTGGAATGACTTTGTTCCTAAGAACTTCATCTTAACGATCCAAAATCTCAATCTGCTTCTCGATGTAGCTCAAATCTTCACTCACGTATAAGGAATGGTGACTAATTACGTGCACGGGGTCGCGGACATATTTCTGTAGCATTGAAACGTGGAACATTTCGTGAATATGTGATAGCTCTAGTGAGAGAGCAATGCGGTAGGCAAAGGTTCCTACTCATTAAAGAACTTCAAACGATCCGATGTATATTGGTTTCAACTTTTTCTTTTTTTTCAAAATGATTTATCCCCTTGGAAGGAGATACCTTCAAGAATACATGATCTCCCTCCCCGAACTCTAAGTCTCATCTCTAAACATCTGCATATCTCTTTTGGCAACTCTGAGCGATTTGAAGTCTTTGTTGAATCATTTTGATCTTGTCGGTGGTTAGTTGGATAATCTCAAGCCCTAAAAGCTGTCATTCTCCAACTTCGGTCCGAAAGATGGGCAATCTATATTTCCTTTCGTAGAGCACTTCGTACGGTGCCATTCCAATGCTTGCATGAAAGGTATTGTTGTAAGCAAACTCCACTAGTGGCAAGTGTGCTTTCCAATTTTCTTGAAAATCGAGTACACATAATCGTAACATGTCTTCTAGAGTTTGGATGGTCCTTTCTGATTATTCGTCCGTCTGTGGATAAAAAACGGTGCTAAATTTTAATTTGGTGCCTAATGTCCATTGCGAATTCTTCCAAAATTTTGACACAAATCTCAGATCCTGATCTAACATTATCGACACTGGCGTACTGTGAAGTCATATAATCTCTACAATGTAAAGGTTCGTGTATTTCGACAAAGAATACGTAGTCTTCATGGGTAAAAAGTGCGCTAACTTGGTGAGGCAATCCATAATGACCTAAATGGCATTACATCCCTGTGGTGAGTTCAGTAATCCGATAACAAAATCCATAGTAATGTGCTCTCATTTTCATTCCAGTATCGATAGCGATTGTAGTGGTCCCATTGGCTTTTGGTGCTCTGCTTTGACTTGTTGACATTGTAGGCATTGTGCCATGAATTTGACTATCTCTTTCTTCATTCCCGGCCACCAAAATGTTTCTCTCAAGTCTCAATACATCTTCGTTCCTTCTGGATGCATCGTGAACTTGGTATTATGAGCTTCTTCCAAAACTTGTCTCTTGATCTCGGTTATATTCGGAATGCACAAGCGGTCTTGAAATTTAAGTGCTTCATTTATCAAGGTCAAGTTAGGTTTTCGGATTAATCTGCATCTCCTCGTAAATCTTCCATAAGTATGGGTCTTCCGATTGTCTCTATTTTACAACTTCTATCAATGCCGGTTGGGCGATCATGATAGAAAGCATCATGTTGGTGTCTAGTGTAACAACTTTAATTTTTGCTCTCTCCAATTCGATAAATAAGGGTATTTGTGACATAACAAGGCATGCTAGATTGACGGTTGATTTTTGGCTCAAGGCATCGGCTACAACGTTGGCTTTGCCTAGATGATATTGAACGAGAATGTCATAATCTTTAATCAATTCGAGCCATTTCCGCTGTCTCATGTTCAGCTCCTTCTGGGTGAAAAGATACTTCAAACTCTTGTGGTCGGTGAAAATCTCCCACGTAACTCCATACAAGTAATGGCGCTGAATTTTCAAGGCAAATAACACTACGGCTAATTCTAGGTTGTGAGTCGGATAGCTCTTCTCATGCTATCTCAACTGCCTTGAGGCCTAGGCAATTACCTTCCCATGTTGCATCAAAACGCATCCTAGTCCCCGATGTGAAGCGTTGCTATAAATGGTAAAACCATCAATTCTGGAAGATAAGGCTAAGATCGGTGCAGATACTAATCAGTTCTTCAATATTTGGAAACTTTTCTCTCTCTTTTTATTCCATTCAAATGGAACGTTCTTCTGTGTAAGTTGTGTCAAGGGAGTTGCAATCTTGGAGAAGTCTTTCACAAATCTTTTGTAGTACCTAGCTAAGCCCATGAAACTTCTGACTTCAGTTACATTCGTCGGTCTCGGCCAATTTACAATGGCTTCGACCTTATGAGGATCAACGGACGCTCCATCTACACTGATGATGTGCCCAAGAAATGTTACACTTGATAGCCAAAATTCACATTTCTTCAACTTGGCATACAATCTCCTATCTCGTAGTATTTGCAAAACCATTCTTAAGTGCTATTCATGTTCTGCAAAACTCTTAGAATACACCAAGATATCATCAATAAACATGATAACAAATTCATCAAGGAAAGGTTTAAAATACCCAGTTCATCAGATCCATGAATGTAGCAGGTGCATTGGTAACTCCAAATGGCATAACAAGAAATTTGTAATGACCATATCTTGTTCAGAAGGTTATTTTCTCTACATCACTCGCCCTAACTTTTAGTTGATGATAATCTGATCTAAGATCGATCTTCAAAAATACTTAGACGCCCTGAAGTTGATTAAACAAATCATCCACCATTAGCAATGGATACTTGTTCTTAATGGTTACTTTATTCTACTCTCAATAGTCTATGCATAATCTCATAGTTCTATCATTCTTCTGCACAAATAATACAGGAGCCCCCCAAGGTGAAACGCTAGGACGAATGAACCCTTTCTCTAACAAATCTTAGAGTTAAACTTTCAATTCTAAAGGGTTTACGATAGGGAGCTTTGGAAATGGGTCTAGTACCCGGATGTAGATCAATCTAAAACTCAATTTCCCGATCCACCAAGGAACCAGGAAACTCATTAGGAAATACATCAAGAAATTCTCGGACAACATGGATATCTTTTAAGGATGGCAAAGAAATGCGTGTGTCAATAATGCTACACAAGAAGGCATGATTCCCTTTTTGAATCAAGCGGTATGCTTACATAAAGGAGATGAGATAGGGAGGAGGTATGACCTCAACTCCTTCAAAAATTAGTCCCGAATGAGCAAAAGAGTGGAACACTACTCGTTTAAGTTCGCAATCAATGAGTGCATAGTAGAAAGACAACCAGTCCATCCCTAGGATGACATCAAAGCCGTGCATCTATAAGGGTACAAGATTTACGAACATTAGCACATCATTGATACGGATTTCATAAGAATTATAAATTCTATCTCATAACATGGTAACCCAAGAGGGCAATGACACTAATAAAACATACTTAATGGGTACTGGGGAGGTGTGTAGATAATGCGCAAAAAGATATGAAACAAATAAATGGGTAGAACCAGAATCAATAAGGACGTGTGCAGGTTTGACCAAAGACAGAGAGTATACCTAACATTACAGATGTGGTAACAGGGATGTTTCCTGGTACAAGGGCAAAAGCTCTACCTTATCGTAGTTGACTTTCCCTCTTTCCAGGCGGAGGTTGTCGGACTGAGGCTGATGCCAATGTTCCAATTCCTTGTGTTCTATTTCTCTTTGGATAGTCTTTAATTTGGTGCCCCTATTGGCCGCACCCATAACAAGCTCTACTTCCCATGTGACACTCGCCCCAATGCTTCTTTTAACAAGTTAGGCATGTTGGTACTTCACTGGGTCTGCTACTTCCTTGACTTATGGTATTTCCTTGTGGGGTCAATGAATTCCCACTCGAAGATTCAGAACTCTACCTTTTCAAACTTTGTCCTCTGTTAGGATTCCCTCCTGACCTTTTCCTGTTGTTCTCCCGAAATTGAGACATCTCATTTAATGATCTTTCGGTAATTATCACTCATTGAAGAACTTCTTGATGGGCTGGTAGTCTTAATATGTCCACTTTGTTTCGTAGATTCCATCGTAGTCTAGCTTGAACTTCCTCACCTTGCAAGATTCCGTTGATACTATGTGTGGGGCATAACGACACAACTCTATAAATTTGATATTATACTCCATTACGGGCATCTTCCATTGCTTCAAATTTAAAAATTCCATAGTTTTCTGATCCCAGACCATCTCAGAAAAAAACTCATCATGAACACTTCCAAGAATTTAGGCCACAACCATATTGGCTCTAACGGCTTCTTCAATTGCCATCACACTAAGGCAAGATTACCTTCTGCTCTTCGGTGCATGGTAAGAATTTGAACACCCTCTCGATTCCCAAGAGCCAAGACTCCGCGACTATGGGATCGAGGGGTTCCATAAAAAGTTGGGGGCTTCAATTATTGAAATTGCTTGATTGTGGTATGGTGCATCACCTCGGCTCCTAGCACTGGCATCGCTGGTTGCTGTGGTGCATTATCGTGGTTATTATTGTGAGCATCATGGACTACTTGAACGAGTCCCTCTAGGATCCTCTCAATACGATCAATTCAGTCTTCTGGTTCCATTGCCCCTTAACGGCCCCGACCTTCCCTTCTAGGCAGCATAGCTCACTACAAGTATACTGATCGTTTAGACACTTATTATAATCATAATTCATATAACACATTTAGCACATAACATATACTCTAATCAATCCTAAAGTTCTATCTAGACATGACTCTATCGTATGGTGTCAACCTATAGCTCTGATAGATATGACTTGATCTTACGGTGTCAACCTATAGCTCTGATAGACATGACATGATCTTATGGTGTCAACCTATAGCTTTGATACCACTTTGTCATGACCCGCAACCCGACCTATCCGAATCGAAGGCAAGTGACCGGTCGAAGGCTTGCCCACCAAGGCCGACTTACTTTAACCTTGTTGATCACCTGTGCATACTCATTTATAATGATATAAATATTTTGCAAAAATTTCATGATAACTGAGAATAGTAAATGTAGATGACATACAAAGTATACAGAGTTGTGTCTAAGTCTTTAACTTTATACATACATAACATGGCCGACTAGTCATAACATCGCTAAATAAAATATGGTCTAACCCGTACAAAACATCAGACGGCCCTTTGGCCGTAAAACTAAAATCTGCCTGCTATCTTCTTCTTAAGGCTCCTTGAAAATAATTTTCAAAAACATAAGTTATACGCTTAGTGAATAACAATAATACATGAACGTAAAATACCATAGATCATTTGCATATCATACATATCTCATCAAAATTATCATGTAAGCATATCATAGCTTTTTTTGAAACATAATTTTTATAAACTTGAAGCTCACATAAGCATAACATAGATTAAACATTCAGTCATGAACATAGCATGTCGGGAAATTATAACAATTCGGCATAACGTAGTAACCGTATAGGTTACGCTGGGGCTCTTTAGGCCAAAAACATCTCCATCGTAGATAGTTTATTTCACATCCCTTATCGTAGGACTATTGGGCTTGGTTAAGATCTGGCCACGAGAAGCCCCCAAGTGTCACTATACATTGAACATATTTTATTTTTCTCATGTAAATCATGTATCCATAGGTTTTTTATTCATAACGTAATAACATCTCATATATTTAGAAGACATGGCTTTTATAGTATAACATATTCATTTTATGAAATGAAACAAGGAAAATATTTGAATATATCATAATACATATTGAAAATATTTTAAAAATACATAATTTTATTCATGGTATCATGTTACTCACCTCGATTCCCTTGTCTAGGTGCTAGACGCTGCATTCCTACATTTAAAAGAACATAAGGTATGAGATATCAATACTTTGTTCGATAATACAATAATAAAAGCGCTAATTTACTATGTGACTCCCTAATCATCTTACATACTCTCATTATAGAACAACACCCTTTGGACATAACTTAAAGTTTCTAAATAGGTAGATTAATGGTCTAACATACTTTGGATTGAATAAATTGTTCTAAGGAAAAATGTCAAAACTACTTGAAAATGGGTTTGGCATTCGAATGCTAGAATGAGGCGTTCCAACGCTAAGCACTAAACAGTCTCCGTTCGAACGCCTCTGCGGAGCATTCGAATGCTAAGGCAAAATGGCTAAATTCTCCTCTGTGCGTTCAAATGCCCCGCAGAAGCGTTCAAATGCTAAGCATACACAGAAGCAATAACATAAATGAACTTCAAAATTTACCAAAAAATTCCAAACATAACTCAATCTTTTCTAAAGCTCCTAGGATACAAATAATAGCTTAAAGAGACGACAATAGCTCAAAACCAACCCTTAAAAACAACTCTAATATAGTAGATCTAAAATATAAATTCAAAATCACAAAACGCTCAAAATTTGAGGGTTTTGTAAACCCACTTCCAGATCACCCTATTTGGCTCCCAATTTATGATTTTTAACCCAAATGAGACTCAAATGAGTCTTTAAAACTAACATACATCATCTATGTGCTTATATACATAAATTGGAGCTTGACTTACCAACTCCAAGTTCAAAAATGGTTCCACTTAGCTTACTTTTAGCTCTCCAAGCTCTTTCTCTCTCTCTCTGTCTTCTTCTTCTTCCTCTACTTCTTCCACTCTTCTTCTCTTTCCTTCTTTTTCCCTTTTCTTATCTCTCTCTCTCTCTTACGTGTGTGTGTGGAGTGTATGAGTGTGTATATCTAAGGCATACATGTGAAATAATCCCATGTGCCCTCTCCCATCTTTACTTCCTTGTTCCTCTTTCTTTTCTTTCTTTTTATTTTTTTTATTCTTACTATTACCATTTGAACGCTAAGAAAGAATTTAGCCCTAGCGTTCGAACATTGGGTTCGAACGCTCTGAAGGTGTGAAGTGGGTGGACTCTATTACAGGCTGTAGCGTTCAAATGCCCTCTTTAGCGTTTGAACGCCACGTTTGAACACCCAAATAGCATAAAAAATGATGAAACTTATTACAGGCATAAGCGTTCAAACTCTAATATAGCAAAGTTTGAATGCTGAG
>BRYE01000016.1:15681997-15684497 GCA_030159115.1 Actinidia arguta var. hypoleuca | reverse complement strand
CTACTAACCATAGACACTAGATTTCAATCCATATTTAATAAATTTCTAATACACCACAATAAAGATCAATAAATTAAATAAATGAGTATGAATTACCTAAATTTAATCTTTTTCTCCTCTTTCTCTCTTTCTCGGTTCTTTTCTCTCTTTCAATTCTTCTATTTCTTTCTCTCTCTCTGTTTTCTTTTTTTTTTAAATATATATATATATATATATTTAAATATATACACGCATAGGATGAGAAAAGAGAAATGGCGACGGGTGTCTTGTTGACACACCCAAATCTAACTTAAAATTATACTTTTTCCCTCCAACTTAGATGTCTTCTTTAATTTTATCCCAAAAGTTCTAAAATTTTTAATTTAACCCCAAACTAACGTTTGCACTCATAACTTTAACTAATAACATTTATATCCCTAAACACACTCCCACACACATGACTCCCCCACACACCTCACTAATCCTCAATAAGAATAATGAATCCTACTTAAACTAATTAATCATGGATTAATCATGCACGAATCACACACTAATCATATTTAAAAATATAAAAATCTCACCATAATGCACACTCATTAAACTACGCTAATTAAGTACCTCAATTAATATAATCACCTTATATATATACATGAAACTAAACTAATTATTAGATTAAGGGTATTACGGTCTCACAAGGGAGAATCAAGCGGTAATAAATCTTAACATATGCATTGGCCACTACACATGCTAACTCAATAAATATACACTTCAAACTCCCTTTTCATACTTTTCAACTTTATCCAAACATATAGTATTGAACTATTTTTTCTCGTTTTCTCAGCATCTTTTTTTTCTTTCTCTTTCCCTTTTATTTTTCTTCCTCTAATTTTTCTCAACTTCTTAAAAATCATGCAATACATCATTTTCTTCCAAATTCAAGGCAAACTCCATATTCAACACGCTTTTTGAGATTATTTTATACGCAATTACCGAAAAGAATGACAGAAAGGGAATAAATAAATAAATTGGCTTCAATGTAATGAAATCCAGAGTATGCGCAAGTCAAATAGTTCGAC
The DNA here is from genome assembly GCA_030159115.1 of Actinidia arguta var. hypoleuca. Classification (NCBI taxonomy): domain Eukaryota; kingdom Viridiplantae; phylum Streptophyta; class Magnoliopsida; order Ericales; family Actinidiaceae; genus Actinidia; species Actinidia arguta. The sequence continues at coordinate 15,683,442 of BRYE01000016.1, read as the reverse complement.
TATATAAAAGGTGTCAAAAATTTTAACTTATCACACTAACATGTAAACCAAATTCAAACATATTGAAGTTATTCAAACAATAAAGTTCAATCAATTTCTGTGAGTAAAGGTAAAATCGCTCACAAAAATGACTCGTGACTCTAAAACTCACAAGGTATAAATCTCTACTTCATGAAAGTAGTTATGTGGATTTATAACAATTTTACTTTAAAAAACACGACTCGTGCTCAGTATAAGTTATCCTCTCTATATATACAGCATAGATAATAAATATCAAGCATGCAAGACTGAATTGACATGATAATCCGCTTAAACATTATACTATGCAAAGTCACTAGTTGCTTCAACTATTTGTGAAAACAAAACATAATGATTTAGTTATAGTCCCAATCTTAAGAAGTCTCAACACATCCACAACATATAAAATATTAGAATTTAAACATGAAATGTTAGAGTCACAATGTAATTCAAAGAAACTAAAAATTGACCTGTTTTGGACATCCAATATATAATGGAATAGAAAATGAACCTATTTTACCAACTTATAATCATAGAAGAACAATTTTAAGTTAGACTGACTAAAAAGATAGCAACAATGTTTATATATCCAAAGATTAGTCACAAATTAATAGCATCTAAAACATGTTAACTATAACTAAAAAATTACCCATACTATCCTAAGTACTAAAACAAAAAATCTAAAACAAAAAAACATAGTAAACTATCCAAACAATAAAAAAATCACGAACTACGAAGTATCCCCCAACTAGAGATGAACATTCTTTGAAATGCGGGAAAAAAATAAAATGACACTAATAAAAATAGGAAAAAAGAGAACGGGTGGGACAACACCCTCTCCCCCCAACTAGGGTTTAATTACTCCTAATTCAACTCAACCTAATGATGTATTATACAACATACATGGAAGGCATTAATTTGCAATTTATTCAAAAGGCGGTGGATCACATAGATCCACACACTCAACATCTCCTATCTTAAGCTATGAACCATTAACTTTAAAAACATTGCCATTGAAAGGTATGAACCATTTACTTTGAAGTTTATCCATAAATAAGTGTAATCGGGAATTATATAGAAGGACCTTCTGACTAACTTTGAAAGATTTAAGCAAAATATGTTGGTCATGCAGAGATTTTATCTTTGATTTTTTTAGCTTCCAATAGTCTATACACATTCTCCAGCCTAGAATTGGTGGTTGCTCTACAGAAAAGACTGGCTTGATGGCACTAAGGGTAAGGAGTTCAAAAGTAAGGGTCCAATGACCCACATGAATAATAGAATTACTCCTTCCCCGTTCACTAGATAAATCCTTAAAACTCATACACTCAGACTCCAATTGGTCATTGGACTCACTCCAATCTAAAGCCCTCTCAATTGGATCCTCCATGAACTCGCGATCCACATGCTCTTGGATGATAGACTCA
>BRYE01000016.1:15666997-15669497 GCA_030159115.1 Actinidia arguta var. hypoleuca | reverse complement strand
CAGAGCTTTCACAAGTTCACGACGTCTTTCACGTCTCAATGTTACGGAAGTATGTTGATGACCCCACGCATGTGATAGACCACTATCCTCTAGAAGTGAGCGAAGACTTGAGCTATGCTGAAAGACCAATCGAGATTGTTGATCGTCGTGACCAAGTTCTTAGGAACAAAGTCATTCCCTTAGTACGAGTGTTATGGTAGAACCATACGTGGGAAGAATCAACTTGGGAACGAGAAGATGAAATCCGAGAACGATATCCATTTCTATTTGAATGAACATTACAATAAGTCGAGGTATGCAGCTTTTTAAATTTACAGTAATGCTATTTTGTTTACTCATCATATACAATTTTGATATTGTCCTTGTCCAAATATTTTAGAAAGGCCGATTATCTTGGACAATATTAATCGGGTTACCATGTTGTAGGCTGCCTAACTGAGAGGGCCGTAGAGGCAGTCGCATCCAAAGGGTTAACCCCACAATCAAGCACATTAACGATCACCAGTTAAACAATTGAGTATGCAAAGAATTTTTATCAGAGTAGCGCAACGGAGACAGAAGGGAACCACAACGACGAGAATAACATAAATACGATGCTAACCAAGTTTGTGGACAAACTTTTATAAAGGAGGGGAGAATGTAATACCCCAAACCCATAAATTTCCTTTATTCATGTCTTAATGTAAAAATTTAATTCTATTAGGACCTAATTGTAAGTATTTTACGATCAAAGTGGTCAAAAGTGACCAAAATAGATGAAATGACCAATTAGGAGGAAGGTTGTAACAAAAAGGAATAGAGGTGGGCACATGGGATTGAATCCCATGTGTTTCTTTCAAGCACCAAACCAAACACACACACACAAAAAAAAAAAAAAATTGTATAGAGAAGAGAGAGAGAGAAGAAAGAAAGGAAGAAGAAGGAAGGAAAAGAAGGAGAAGTTTGGAGAGAGTCCAAAATCCAAGCCTAAGGAAGTCATTGAAAGCTATACCAAGCTTGAGGAGTTGAGAAAAATCTTTTTTTTTTTATGTATATATATAAGTTGAAGAAATTAGGTTATGCCTTAGATGCCTTTAGTAAGCCCAATGTTGAGTTTAGAGGACTCCCTTATGTCCCAATTGAAGTATATTGAAGCTCAATTCAAAGAAATTGAATGCTGAAATAAAAATCCCAAATTATTAAATGTTAGGTTTTTTTTTTTAAATTTTGACCTTAGATCTACCATGCTAGGGTTAGTTTTGAGGTTCGATTTTGAGTTATTGTTGTCTCTTGAGTGTGTAGTTGAGCCATAAAAACTTTGGTGAAGTTTTGGGTTAAGATTGGATAAGTTTTTGGCAAGATTTCATGTCATTTCTGCTGCTGCGTACGACCGACGTTCGAACGCCTCTGCGGGACATTCGAACGTCCAGAGAGTTAACATTTTATAGGTTTCCTGGCATTCGAACGCCAGACTCAGCATTCGAACGCCAGACCATTTTCAGCCCAGACACTATTTTGTAAAACGGGCATACCTTTATCTAGAAAATTCGGATTTAGACACCGTTTGAAGCATTGGAAAATAGACTCGTAGACCTTTCTAACCACATAAATTTTACAATTTAATTCCATATATATTATGAGATATTGAAGTTAAAGTCAACCTAAGATTTTACCAGCAACACAGTTTTTTAGAAATTTAGTCCTTATTCCATTGGGCATAACTTCTTCATTCGGGATGCGTTTCAAACTCATGACCTACCAAATTGAAGGTCATTAAGTCTATTTTCAAATGATATTGACCTAGGATGTATATTTATTGTCGTGAGGTAAATGGGATGCGATGAAGGAACTATAGTCAAGTGTTGTCTTTGGCCATTAATAGTCAATCTAGGATCCTTGAACCTATTCCTAGGAGTGTCGTCCTAGGGCGTAAGTTATCCTTGAGCGGGGATACCTTTAGTCAAGTCGAGAGTTGTTATATTAGTTTTAAACTTTCTCGATCATAGTATTGACATTTCGTATCGTATGTCCTATATGTGTAGGAACGCCAAGTGTAGCACTTAGCCAAGGAAATCAAGGTGAGTAACATGATGCCATGGATAAAACCTATGTATCTTTAAAAGTGTTTTCAATACGTATTATGTTATATGTAACCGTTTTTCCATGCTTTTAATGCATCAATGATTATATTCTAAATATGAATGCCATGCCTTTCAAAGTATGCAATGTTACTATGCTATGTATTGAAATCCATGGATGCATGATTTACAAGAAAAACTAAGTATATTCAAGATAAGCAAGTATAGTGACACTCGGGGTCCCCCGTGGTGGAACTTTAATCTAGCCTAAGGTCCTAAGGTAGATGGGGGACATAAAATAAGTTCTATCTACAAAGTGAGATATCTTTGGCCAAAAGAGCTACCCGACCTATATGGTCATCCAGTTCAGCCGAGTTATCATAGTTTCAGTATATGATATGTACGAGTACAAAAGCAAGTATGCCAAGATTCTGTGAGCTTCA
>BRYE01000016.1:15651997-15656997 GCA_030159115.1 Actinidia arguta var. hypoleuca | reverse complement strand
CTCATCTCACAACTACTCTAATTCATAAAATGGGACCAAAGTCCACAAAACCCAAGAAGCAGTCGTTGGTGGTGTCGACCCCCACCATGGGTAAAGGCCAAAAAAGGAAGGCCAAGGATGATTCGGGCAAGGGAGAATTAAGCTCTGCCCCAATCCTAGAATGAAATACTCTCTATTTTGCCAAGCACAAGGATCAGGAGAGGTATAACATCGATTTCTCACTTCGTAAGGTTCTAAATGGCAGATGGACATATTATAATTTCTTCGAGTCATATAATTTTGAATTTAGTGCGAAGTTTGATAATCTAGGGTGGAAATCAATGACTATAATACGAAACTAAGTTTACCCTGATTTAGTTACTCATTTCTATGCAAGTGCCACGAGAGAATATGGGTAGGACTCTATTAATAGTTATGTAAAGGGAGTAGCACTTGTTGAATCAAGCCTCGATTTCGATGATAACAAAACCATTTATTAGTATTTAACATGTTTACTAAGTATGCAGCAAAGAAACACAGCGACCTATAATGCATCTGATCAATGAAAGTCTCTTAAACACTTTCCAACAGAAAGTGTCGACACCTTATTCTAAAGTGTCGACACCTTGAGCCCAGAAGCCAAAATGATCAAATCCGTGAAAGACCAAGAGAACTCATCAATCTGGATTTGATAAAAGTAAAAAGAGATGATGTAAATCCAAGGAATAATTTTATAAAGAAATAAAATCAACTCAATGCTTGGATTATCAGAGAATCGATAGAAAGCATTCTAGATGTAAGTGTTGACACCCGGAGTACAAGTGTCGACACCAAAAGTCAGTAGCCAAAAACCAGAATCTGAAGGAAGAAGTGTCGACACCATGTATCGACACCAAATGTCAGTAGACTTTCTGAAGACAAAGTGTCGACACCATGTATCGACACCAAATGTCAGTAGCTGCTAGCTGAAGACTTTTGAAGACAAAGTGTCGACACCTGAATCGACATCAAATGTCAGTGGACTTTTTGAAGACAAAGTGTCGACACCTGAATCGACACCAAATGTCAGTGGACTTTCTAAAGACAAAGTGTCGACACCATATATCGACACCAAATGTCAGTAGTTACTTACTGAAGATTTTTTGAAGATCAAGTGTCGACACCAGTATCGACACCAATCGTCAGTGCTCAATTTCAGAAGTTTTTGAAGGAAAATGTCGACACCATAATCAGCACCAAATGTCAGAAGCTAAAAATAGTACCCTGAAGAAGAGACGTGTCGACACCATCATTAGCACCAAATGACAGTGTGTAAATTGGAAGCAAGTAGTGTCGACACCTGCATCAACACCAAAAGTCAGTAACCAAAAATAGTTTTTCTGACGAGAAGTGCCGACACCGTGATCAGCACCTGGAGACAGTTTTAAGGCAAGAACAGAAGAGTTGAAGTGTCGACACCATGAAGCAATGTGTCGACACATGGGAAGTGTCGACACCATGAAAAAGTATCGACACCCAACGGGAAGATTTTCAAACGCAGAGATATCTGATATAGCATTAATGGCCTCCTAACTACCACCAACGGTACACTCTTCACTCAAGCCATTAAATACAAGTCTCCAATGGCATTTATTATACAAGGGAATGATCCTAAGTATTTTGATTTCATCCTACAAGCTTCAAAGTCAAGAATCCTTGAATATTCTTCATGTCCCTTTGTGTGAGCATTGACTGTGATACTACATTCTTATCCACTCTACTTGAGAGAGTCCTTGATCATCTTAAAACCTCTATACTTTCATCCTTGCTAGTTTGAGTGTGACTTGACCAAAAATACTTGGTGAGAGTTTTTGAGTGTTTTTCTTGTTGAATGCCAAACACTTAAGAGTTTGAGTGTTTCCTCTTGTAAGTAAAACACTAGAAAGTTTAAGTGGAGCTTGGATAAAACCACTTGGTGTAAAAGTGAGTTGGGCACTTGAACAACCAACCCCCACATTATAGTTGCGGATTACAAATAGTGGAAGAAGATCTTGCGGAGGTCTTGGGAGGACGTAGATCACAAGTTGTGATCGAACCTCGGTAAATTTGGTGTGCTCTCTCCTTTCATTACTATTGCTCTTTTATTGCATTTCTTGCATTAATCTCTTTATAGCATTTTACATTCATTTGTTACTAAAGTAATTAATTATTAATCACCAATTAAGTTTGAAAAACCTAATTCACCCCCCTCTTGGGTTGCCTATTGGGTCAACAGGACTGACATTAGACTGATCGGTAATTTAGAAAATTCTAGGATTAGACTTTGGTGGAGAGATTTATCAAGAAAAAGTAAATAAACAGTTACAATTGATTATTTTTTACATAGAAAATACTGATGAATATGTACAACTAACGGCAAATGATCTGCCTCTTCAAATGAGGTTAGTTCATCACTTTTTCACTATAATCCGAGAACGATATCCATTTCTATTTGAGTGAACATTACAATAAGTCGAGGTATGCAGCTTTTCTAATTTATAGTAACGCTATTTTGTTTACTCATCATATACAATTTTGATATTGTCCTTGTCCAGATATTTCGGGAAGGCCGATTGTCTTGGACAGTATTAATCGGGTTACCATGTTGTAGGCTGCCAAACTGAGAGGGCAGTAGAGGCAGTCGCAACCAAAGGGTTAACCCCACAGTCAAGCACATTAACGATCACCAGTTAGACAATCGAGTATGCAAAGAATTTTTATCAGAGTAGCACAACGGAGTCAGAAGGGAACCACAACGACAAGAATAGCATAAATACTATGCTAACCAAGTTTGAGGACAAACTTTTATAAAGGAGGGGAGAATGTAATACCCCGAACCCATAAATTTCTTTTATTCATGCCTTAATGTAAAATTTAATCCTATTAGGACCTAATTGGAAGTATTTTATGGTCAAAGTGGTCAAAAGTGACCAAAATAGATTAAATGACCAATTAGGAGGAAGGTTGTAACAAGAAAAGGGTGGAGGTGGGCACATGGGATTGAATTCCATGTGTTTCTTTCAAAACACCAAGCCAAACACACACACACACAAAAATTCGGAGAGAGAGAGAGAGAGAGAAGAAGAAAGAAAGGAAGAAGAAGAAAGGAAGAGAAGAAGAAGCTTGGAGAGAGAGAGTTCAAAATCCAAGCCTAAGGAAGCCATTGAAAGCTCTACCAAGCTTGAGAAGGTAAGAAAAATCTATTTTTATGTATATGTATAAGTTGAAGGAATTGGGTTATACCTTAGATACCTTTAGGTAAGCCCAATGTTGAGTTTAGAGGACTCCCCTAAGTCCCAATTGAAGCATATTGAAGCTCAATTCAAAGAAATTGAATGCTAGAAACAAAAATCCCAAATTTTTAAATGTTAGGGTTTTTGAAATTTTAACCTTAGATCTACCATGCTAGGGTTAGTTTTGAGGCTTGAGTTTGAGTTATTGTTGTCTCTTGAGTGTGTAGTTGAGCCATAAAAACTTTGGTGAAGTTTGGATTAAGATTGGATAAGTTTTTGACAAGTTTCGTGCCAATTCTGCTGCTGCGCGCGACTGGCGTTGGAACGCCACGTTGGAACGCCCAGGCGTTGGAACGCCACGTTGGAACGTCCAGAGTTAGGATTTTCATTTTTGCCCAGGCGTTGGAACGCCACGTTGGAACGCCCAGGCGTTGGAACGTCCAGAGTTAGGATTTTCATTTTTGCCCAGGCGTTGGAACGCCACGTTGGAACGCCCAGGCGTTGGAACGCCGCGTTGGAACGTCCAGAGTTAGGATTTTCATTTTTGCCTAGGCGTTGGAACGCCACGTTAGAACGCCTGACGTTCGAACGCCAGACCATTTTCAGCCCAGACTTTAGTTTTGTGGCCAATGGCCTTATGTTGTTTTGTAAGGGCTAGACCCTATATTATGTAATGATGTATGTAGAAAGTTTAAAGCTTAGGCACAGCTCTGTATACAGTGTGCACACTCTACATTATTATTTTCATTATTATGACGCTTCCGCAAAAGGAAAAGAAAAGAAAAAAAAAATTATACCAATTTGAATGAGTATGCACAGGTTAAAGATAAGTAGGCCTTGGCGGCAAGCCGCCGGCCGGTGACGTACCGTCGATCCGCATAGACCGGGTTGCGGGGCGTTACAAAAGTTATAACATAAGATATACATTTATGCATCGAAAATATGAAAAACATTGCATGCAAGGTAATTCGTATTGAAAACATTTGAAAAGTACTAGGTTTTGTTCATGGCATCAAGTCACTCACCTCGATTACCTTGACTAGGTGCTAAGCAACATGTTCTTACATGAAAAAGGACATAAGGTGTGAAACTGTCAATACTATGCTCAATTAATACTAAAATAGAATATTAAACTAATACAGACTCCCAACTCAACCTAGGGTACATTCGCTCTAGGTCAAAATCTCATGAAAATGGACTTAAGTCTCCAAATAATTATGTCAAGAAGTTCAACAAGCTTCGAACAAAAATAAAGTGTCTTAACTTAAAAAGGCCAAATAGTCAAAGTTTTGTGTTGGCATTCGAACGCTGGATATAGCATTCGAACGCTAGGCTATTGATAGTCACCGTTCGAATGCTCCATAGAGGCGTTCGAATGCTAAGTCCAAATATCTATTTTTCCTTCTTTATACGTTCGAATGCTCCACAGAGGCGTTTAAACGCTAAGACAAAATGTCTAGGTTCCTTTTTTTTGTGCATTCAAACGCTTTGTAGAGGCGTTCGAACACTAAGGCAAAATAGTTACCATTCGAACACTGGGTCTGGAGTTCGAACGCTAAGGCATAGGTTTGTACCATTCGAACGCTGGGTCTAGCATTCGAACGCTGGCTATATGCAGTAGCAAAAATAACTACTATAATTTACCAAAACTTATAAAACACCAACCAATCTTTTCCAAAGATCCTAAGGGACCAAGAATCACTCAAGGGGACTCCAATAATTCAAAAATCAACTCTCAAACACACCCCAAGCATTGTAAATCTAAGATTT
>BRYE01000016.1:15609497-15611997 GCA_030159115.1 Actinidia arguta var. hypoleuca | reverse complement strand
ATTATGTTTAGTGTGTGCTTATGTGCAAGATTTCAATCAAATCCTAAAGAATCACATATAATTGCGGTAAAAATAATATTTTGATATCTCAAACACACACCAAACCTAGGTCTATAGTATCCCAAGGATACATTTTTTGATCTTATTCCTTACACCAATGCCGATTATGCGGGTAGTAGAATGAATAGGAAAAGCACAAGTGGCTCCTGTCAAATCCTAGGCAGTATGATTGTGTCTTGATTTTACAAGAAGCAAAATTCCGTAGCTTTGTCCATGGCAGAGGCTGAGTATGTTGCAACCGATAGTTGGTGTGCACAAGTGTTATGGATGAAACATCAATTGGAAGATTACAGTCTTTCACTTAACCATATTCCCGTAAAATGCGATAACACGAGTGCGATTAATTTGTCTAAAATTCCTATCCAACAATCTCGTACAAAGCACATTGAGATAAGGTATTATTTTATATGAGACCATGTGCAAAAAGGTGATGTTGAACTTGAATTTGTGAATACCGAAAAACAACTAACAGATATTTTTATAAAACCCTTAAGTGAAGATAGATTTTGTATGATTAAAAGGGAACTAGGAATGAGTAATCCTATAGGCTAAAAAGTATCAATATTATGTGCAAAGTTAAAATAAAAATTGTGCAAAAGGTTTAAAATACATAAATCACACATAGGAAAAAAATTAAACTCTACAGCCTTAAGTGTCGACACCTTATTCTCATGTGTCAACACCTTGCTACAGTTTGTTTTATAGTAAATAACGAGTGTCAACACCTCATAAGTCATGTGTCGACACACTAAATTTAGGACACAAATTTATAAGTGTCGACACCTTTGAACAAATACTAAAATTTTTGAACCAAAGGTTGAATCTTATGAACCGAGTGTTAAACTGTGTGAATTTAGGGTGAACCATCTGAATCTTTTGAACCCTAAAAGTGTCGACACCTACATAGCATGTGTCGACACCTGAGTCGGGACTATAAATAGGGACTAAGCCTTAAATCGACATTTCACACGACAGTTTCTTTACTCTCCTACTCTCCCTCTCTAAAACTCCCTCCAACCCATGATTTCAACCCGCGTTGCACAATTCATCTCCAAAACCGTCAATTAATCTCCATAAATCCTTCAAATTAATCGTTCCTCATCTCGGAATCTCTCATTTTCGTTCATATGGCTCCCAAATTTGCAAAATCTTCAAAAGCAAAGAAGTAGAACATGGCTATGGTAGTGTTGACACCTACAGTGGCAAAATGCTAAAAAAGAAAAGTTCATGATGAATCAAGCAAAAGAAAAGAGAAAAAGACGAAGAGGGAAGCAATCGAACACGACCCACTCTATTTTCATGAGGATAGAGATCAAGAAATGTACAATCGAGATTTTTCGAATAGAAAGGTGATAAATGGTCGTTGGATTAACTATGATTTTTTCGATTCATATCATTTTGAGTTTAGTTCAAAGATGGATGATTTTGGATGGACAACAATGACCTTGACTAGAGATGATGTGTATCCTGATTTCGTTGCATATTTTTATGCCAATGGTACTAAGGGGCTTCATAGTGATACCATTAAAAGTTGTGTAAAGGGTGTAACAATAACATTAGATCGATCAGTAATTCAGAATATTTTAGGAATGGGATCTGGAGGTGAAATAAATAGACAAAACATCAAAAGGGAAGTCCAATTAAAAATTGTCTATGGAGAAAATGTACACATGGGTATTCAACCTAAGCTTAATACTTTATCTCTCGAATTGAGACTTGTTCATCACTTCGTATGCACGATTTTGATTCCAAAGACTGGAAAGTATGAATATGTCTCAGATAGGGAGTTGTTCTTCTTGTGGTCTTACATGACAAATTTCAAAATTGATTTAGCTCTGTTCATACTAGATCAAATGCATAAGGCCACCATTAAGAAGACCAGTCTGCCCTACGGGATGTTATTGACAAGAATATTCAAGTTCTTCCAAGTGAATTTGGACGATGAGACAATGCGAATCCCTAAGGCTGTGAGTGATGAATATAACAAGAAAAATTTGAAATGAATGGGGTATGAGCTAGTTAACAATCAATGAACCCATAAATTCTCAAAGAAAGTAGAAAAAAGAAGTAGTTCAAAGGGAAAAGAGGCCTTAGGAAGTGAGGTGCCTGAAACTGAGGGATTTGTAGTAAAAGTGCAGTTTTTTTATGGCTTTGATATCTGAATCAATGAACAAAATGCATACCAAAATTGATAATATGGTCACCCGACTCTTGTTTGTGGAAAGAAAATTGAGAGAATTAACCAGGGAAGTAAGAGTGGGCAAATTACAAATGGAAAAGATTGAAAGTGAAGAAGAGGAAGAAGCTGAGGAGGAGGAAGAGTCTGAGAACAAAGAGGAAGAAAAAGATGATCAAGAAGAAGAGAAAGGAGAAGAAGAAGACTCATTTGAGACTGAATTTGACGGTTCTCCCATCGTACCTCGCAAAATGGGTCACGAGT
>BRYE01000016.1:15576997-15599497 GCA_030159115.1 Actinidia arguta var. hypoleuca | reverse complement strand
CTTTATCCAAAATTTCACAGCCAATAATCTAGGATGATTATTTTATGACTCATAAGGACAACAGTGCAAATTAAAGTTAAAAGAACGTTTAATATATTTTTCTCGGATGCCCCAAATCAATAAGAAAATGCTAATGTATTTTTTTTTTTTGGGGGGTAATTAAGTGGATTGAAATTGTTGTGGTAAAAACCTGGAAGAGCAACCAACAGTCAGAATTGCTCCTCGGCCTCGGCACTGGACCTCGGCTAAAGCTAGGCGACCTGCACAGCAATGAGTCAAAAATAATCGGCCGGGGTGAGGCCGCTCAAAATCCCTCCGGCGTATGAATCAGACCAAGGCGATCAGGAGATAAATTAAGGCAGTATGGAGAGCACGATAATAAATGTGTGTGGTGCCTGTGTTGAGCGTACCTTTTTGGTTATAGGAGAGCGGCCTTTATATAGACAGGAGAACTGAGCCGTGTCAGTGTAGTATGGCGAATTCCTCGAAAGGATAAGCATGGGAGGATATCCCAATCAAATCTGGAGATTAATCAGGAGGCTGCCGACTGGTGATCCATCCATGATTATAGGTGTCGTTGTTGAGTTGGAGTCTATTGGAGACAGTTCTCTTGTAGAGGTGGAACTCTTTATGGAGATGGACTTTAATCAGGTACAAGAGTGGTGATAGCAAACCTCTAATGGAGATGGGAGTCCTTACGGAGAAGTCTTTGAGAAGACGTCTCTGCCTTGGGCAAGGTAGATCATATCGCCCTATGGCGATATGGAGGGAATATGTAAATGGAATGGAGCTCAATGTATTAACAATATGAGGCGACCTGGAAGTCAAGTTTGGACGCGTTTGGGCGACGTGCCTTACTCGGATCATTTTATGATTTAGGATTTGTTGGAATTATTCCACATCAGTAGCCCCCTACTCAAAAGTGCCGAGATATTCGGGACCTTTGAGTAATTATCATTAAAAAGTTGTTGGCCCGCGTGGGTGCGCATTAAATGCGCCCCTTCTCTCAGTTCGACACGTGGGTGAGGCATTAAATTCTGCAGAGTAGTTTTGGGAGAAAAGGGCGGCGCCATGATTACTTTTGGCCGGATTGATGGCTCTGGGCACAAGTTTCAAAAAGAATTTCAAAAGGTAGATCAATCTGGGCCATTGAAGCGGATGAATCTCATCCGTCACTTCCTTATATATAAAGGACTCTACCCATTCACTTTTATCTTTTTCTGCCCAACATCACTCTCTCTCTCCTAGTTCTTGCTTGCAGTTGTGCAGTTGTTCTTCCTGCCTTAAGTCTCCTTGCCTCTGCCTGTGGCCGTCCATTATTTCTTAGCACAGTAAGTAATTGTTCGTTCTTTCTTTAGTTGTATGTCCCATAGGTCTACAGTGAGTCCAACTTTGGATTCTTTGCCTTCGTGGATCTCAGACCATTTAGGAGAGGGTTCGTCGTACGTTACTGACGAGGTTAGACAATTCCCTAGGTCACCAATGGAAGATCCATCCATTGCCGAGGTCGTCCCTTTAGGTGACGTCCATCCCTCTGTAACTAAGAACACAACACTATGACCCTTGAGGAGCTCGGCTTACTAAGGGAGAATTATTCATTCTCTCAGGGTGTACAGCTCAGACTCCCTGAGGAGGGCGAGACCATACTTTCTACTCGCCCTGGCGAGGTAGCTTTTTATGAGGCCGCCTTTCCCGCGGGCCTCTGTTTTCCTATTCCTTTAATTATTAGGTCAATTTTGCTTTTCTATAAAATTTGTCCTGCTCAGCTCATCCCCAACGCGTGGCGCAGTATCGTCGGCGCAGTGTCGTTGTGGCGAGTTCACAAGTTTGTGATGACCCTATCCGAGTTTAGGAATATTTTTTCCCTCACTAATAACCCTAAGCCGGACCAAGGGTGGCTGTACTTCAAGGCGAGGTACAAGAAAACTATCCTCGGAGGGTACCCTAGCAACGTGAAGGGGTGGAAAAGCAGGTTTTTCTTTGCCTCCAGGGACAATTGGGAGCTTTTTGATGAAGAACCTCGGGAGGGAGTACCGCGGATTCCGAGGTCATGGGGAATTCTAGGTCGGTTTTTATTTTGCCAACGTTAGTTTATTGATTAACTAGATCGGTATTAACATGGGTTTCTTTTCAGATAAACGCTATAACGAGCTGCCTACGTTGTTGTCGTTCGAGCAGGAATTCTATGACTAAATTTTTAAGTCGGTGGCGGAACGTGGGCGCTACGCGGTCCCCATGATTTTTAAAACCAAGGCTTTTTGCCGGGTTTTCAGCTCGCCCGGTCCTGCGAAATCAGGAGAAGAGGGCGATCATCCGCAACCTCCATCGATGTCGGGTGAAGCGGGTGAGTCCCGCTCTTCCTGTGGTGAACTTCAAGACGGCCAGCCCCGAGAAGACTCGATAGAATATCTAGGGACTGTTAGGAGGGAACTGAGGAGGGTTGCTCCTCATATTCCCGACCTGACCTTATTAAGATGGTCGTGGGGAAAAATCCGAGACCCTGTCTTAGAATTTTCCTCAACGTTGGGATCGAGCTCGGTCTCGACATCAGAATCCTGGTCGGATTCCGAGCTATCCCCCGAGCTTAGATCGGATGGTATAAACCCTTATTTAACTTTGTTGATTATTTTTTACGTTTGATATATATCTTCTTTTCCTTTTTTGTAGCTATGTCGAAGAGGATCAGCCTCAAGAAGCTTGGCGAGCGGGTGGAGAGATCCCGAGGTGAGAGTTCTTCCAAGAAATCTACTCCTCCTGCAAAGGGGGTGGTTATTGGCGAGAAGCGCCCGGTGGATGAACCTCCCACTTCGCCGAGCAAGAAAGCGAAATCCGGGGATGATTCAAAAGGCAAAGGGCAAGCCCTCATCCCTGAACCAAAAAAGAAGTCTGTTCCAGTACACCATCCTGGGGGCCCTTCTTCTGGACCCGGGGAGGGGAGCTCGCCCTCGTTGGGTACTGCTCTTGGTCCGAGGGCATCCATTCTAGGGAGCCCCTCCGTGGCTGAGAAGATCCTTCGAGGGGTAATCCCTCCAACGGATCAGGAGAAGGTGGGGCAGCTCTCTCTGGACCAGACTGCCTCAAAATTCTTCCAAGCTCTTGGCTAGGTATTATTTTGATACTACCTTCTATTTGTTTTATCCTTGTTAAATGTTCGTTTTGATCTGATTAGATTTATTTGTAGCAGGCGCTTGTGTTCGGATCTTCTCTGGCGGTGAAGAGCAGGGAGACCGTTGAGGAAGCAAGCCTTCAACAGGGGCGAGCTGCCTCTTTGGATACTGAAGTTTCTCGCCTTCAGAAGTTATCCGTCGAGCTTAAACAGTAACTGGCCGAGGCGCGAGCTCGGGAGCAGCAGGTTGGCGATGAGTTCGTCAAACTCAAGGCTGAAAGGGACAGCTTCTCCGACAGTCTGTCAAAGGCTGGGCTTTTGGTTGAAGACTTGAGGGGGAGAGTGGAGCGTGCAGGAAAGCTGTCTGTTGAGGAATTTAAATCCTCGTCGGATTTCTCCGAGGCTATCAAAAGCTCATCCTCGAAGTATTTTGGCGAAGGGTTTCATTTCTGCAAACGTCAGATTCGCCACCACCATCCCGATCTGGCTATAGACCTGGAGGAGATGCGTCTCGATCTCGACCTACTTGCCTTGGAAGATGAAGAAGGGGAAGGGGGCGAGGAAGAAACGGTTGAAAAAGGAGATGCGGATCTTCTGGGCGATGCAGATCCTCAAGGCGATGAAAACCCTCCCCCTTTACCATAAATGTAAAATGTACACTTTGGATTATATTTGAATATAAATGGTTATTTTCTCCTTGGCAATTTTGAATGAAATACTATTTATTTTTTTTATTTTTTTTGCAAATTTGGCGACGTTCAATACTTTGTGTATCCTTAACGCAATTCTTTGATTAATGGCGAACTAGGATAGGAGAGGTCACTTTCTAGTGATCTGACAACTTTTAATTTTGGCGAGCAAGATGCCTTCATCTTTCGATGAACTGGCGATCTTGATTAGGCGACCAAGATGCCCCCATCATTTTTCAATGAACTGACGATCTTGAATAGGCGACCAAGATGCCTCCGTCATTTTTTAATGAACTGGCGATCTTGATTAGGCGAGCAAGATGCCTTCATCTTTCGATGAACTGGCGATCTTGATTAGGCGACCAAGATGCCTCCGTCATCTTTCGATGAACTGGCGATCTTGATTAGGCGACCAAGATGCCTCCGTCATTTTTCAATGAACTGGCGATCTTGAATAGGCGACCAAGATGCCTCCGTCATTTTTTAATGACCTGGCGATCTTGATTAGGCGACCAAGATGCCTCCGTCATCTTTCGATGAACTGGCGATCTTGATTAGATGACCAAGATGCCTCCGTCATCATTCGATGAACTGGCGATCTTGATTAGACGACCAAGATGCCTCCGTCATCTTTCGATGAACTGGCGATCTTGATTAGGCGACCAAGATGCGCCTGTCATTTTTTAATGAACTAGCGATCTTGAATAGGCGACCAAGATGCCTCCGTCATGTTTTAATGAACTGGCAATCTTGATTAGGCGAGCAAGATGCCTTCATCTTTCGATGAACTGGCGATCTTGATTAGGCGACCAAGATGCCCCCATCATTTTTCGATGAACTGGCGATCTTGAATAGGCGACCAAGATGCCTCCGTCATTTTTTAATGAACTGGCGATCTTGATTAGGCGACCAAGATGCCTCCGTCATATTTCGATGAACTGGCGATCTTGATTAGATGACCAAGATGCCTCCATCATCATTCGATGAACTGGCGATCTTGATTAGACGACCAAGATGCCTCCGTCATCCTTCGATGAACTGGCGATATTGATTAGGAGACCAAGATGCCTCCGTCATCCTTCGATGAACTGGCGATCTTGATTAGGCTACCTCCATCCTGCACTTTGTTATTGAAATAAACTGGAGAAGTTTTATTATTCAGAATAAAATCTAGGAGTTACAAGTTTCGCCCAAGGGAGTTATTGGAAATATTTCTTCAAATGCTCAGCGTTCCAAGGATGGGGGAGTGCTTTTCCGTTCATGTCTTCCAGCCAATAAGTTTCTGGTCTAGTTACCTTGACGACCTTGTAAGGGCCTTCCCATGTTGGCCCTAATTTCGCAGCATTTGGCTCTTTGGTAGATAGGGTAACTTTCTACAGAACTAGGTCGCCAGGTAAGAATGATCTGTGTTTGACTCTCTAGTTGAAATATTTAGCGATCTGATGCTTATAAGTTGCTTGGCGTATGCTCGCTTGCTCCCGCTTTTCCTCAAGGAGGTCGAGGTCGAGGTTGAGTCTCAGCTCACCTTCATTGCTATCCTTGTCAAAGTTTGAAGTTCTAAAACTCGGCATTCCGATTTCGACAGGTATTACTGATTCAGTTTCGTAAACCATGGAATAAGACGTTTCACCAGTAGGAATCCTGCTAGTCATGTGATATGCCCATAAAATGCTCGGCAAGTCTTCCACCAACTCTCCTTTGGATTTCTCCAGTCTTGTTTTTAGATTTCTTAAGATGGTCCTATTGGTGACCTCTACTTGGCCATTGGCATGAGGGTGACTAGGCGAGGAGAAATGATGTGATATGGCGAGGTCCGAGCAGAATTTCCTAAACCCATCATTGTCGAACTGTCGGGCATTATCTGAGATGAGAACTTTGGGAATTCCAAACCGGCATATGATACCCTTCCACACAAAATTCTTCGTATTTTTTTCGGTGATTCTCGCTAACGGTTCTGCTTCTACCCACTTCGTGAAGTAATCAATAGCTACGATTAAGAACTTCCTCTGTAATGGAGCTTGAGGCAAAGGCCCTAGTATGTCGATCCCCCATTGGGCGAATGGCCACGGGCTGGTAATTGGCACCATCTCAGTATGGGGAAGGTGGTTGGATGGAGCGAACCTCTGGCATTTGTCACACTCCCTGGTGTATTTTGCTGCATCTTGTCCCATCTGGGGCCAGAAGTAGCCTTGACGAATCGCCTTTCATACTAGCGATCTCGCCCCCGAATGATTTCCGCAGATGCCTTCGTGGATTTCTCTCATCACATAATTGGCTTCCTCAGGTCGGAGACATCTTAGGAGGGGACCAGAGAAGGATCTTTTATATAACATTCCATGAAGCAGGCAGAACCTTGCAGATCTATGGCGAATTCGGAGAGCTTGGAGTTTATTTGCCGGAAGTGTACCGCTCCGAAGGTAGGCGATGATCTCATCCATCCAGGTCGGGTCCGTTTCTGTCGTACAGATGGATTTGGAGACCTCAATACTTGGTTTGGACAAGAATTCCAGAGGTATACTTCTGTCCGATATAAAATCAAAAGTTGAAGCGAGATTAGCTAGGGCATCTGCTTTCCTGTTTTCTTCCCTAGGGATCTGTTGAATGGTGAACTTTTCGATCTTCTGAGTTAAGCATTTGACTTCATCCAAATAAGCTGCCATCCGTACGTCCCTGGCGAGGTAATCTCCCTGAACCTGGTTGGCCACTAGTTGAGAATCACTGTAGGCTTCAATTGATTGGACTCCCATTCTTGTGGCGACCCATAATCCGGCAAGGAGTGCTTCGTACTCAGCTTCATTGTTGGTGACTTTAAACCCAATCCGTATAGCGTATTCCATCTGTTCACCGGCCGAAGTTTGGAGAACAAGCCCTGAACCGCATCCGTGTTGATTGGAAGACCCATCTACGAACAATTTCCATTTGCCAAGCGTTTCCCCCGAGCTATTGGGACTGTTCTCCGAGCTTCCGAGGTCCTTTTCTAAGTTACGAATCTCGGTCTCCGAGAATTCTGGATCGGGCTCATGGGTAGATTCAGCCACGAAGTCGGCTAAAGCCTGGGCTTTTACTGTCGTCCTCGGTTTGTAGTTAATATGAAACTCGCTCAACTCAATGGACCATTTCAGGAGTCTCCCCGAAGTATCTGGTCGTTGAAGAACTTGTTTCAATGGTTGATCAGTTAGCACGGCGATAGGATAGGCCTGAAAATAATGGCGAAGTTTTCTGGCGGCAATCAGGAGGGCGTAAGCGAGCTTTTCAATCATTATGTATTTGTTCTCAGCACCCATCAGGACCTTACTAACATAGTATACCGGTTTTTGGACATGGTTCTCTTCTCGGATGAGCACGACACTTACTGCTGTGTGCGAAACGGCGAGGTATATGAACAATTCTTCCCTAGTGGTCGGAACCACAAGCAGGGGAGGCGACCCCAAATACTTTTTGAGCTGTTGAAAAGCTTCCTCCGATTCTTCTGTCCATTGGAAATTTTGATTTTTCCTTAAGATTTTGAAGAACGGTAAACATCTGTCCGCTGATTTGGAAACAAATCGGTTGAGGGCGGCAACCCGCCCAGTTAATTGCTGGACTTCACGGATATTTCTGGGCGAGCTCATCCCGAGCAGAGCTTGAATTTTGTCCGGATTTGCTTCAATTCCACGTTTGGTTACCAAGAACCCTAAGAATTTTCCGGATGATATGCCAAAAATGCATTTGGAAGGATTTAACATCCTGTGTTTCCTCAGAATGTTGAAAGCTTCTTCAAGGTGGGCGATGTGCTTTGATGCCTCGAGGCTTTTCACGAGCATATCGTCTATATACCTCCATGGTCTTTCCAATCAGCTCTTTGAACATTTTGTTCACCAATCTTTGATAAGTAGCCCCAGCATTTTTTAGACCAAATGGCATGACCTTGTTGCAATACAATCCTCGTTCCGTGATAAATGAAGTTTTTTCTACGTCGGGGGGAAACATCTTGATCTGGTGATATCCGAAGAAGGCATCCATAAAGCTAAGAAGCTCGTGCTTAGATGTGGCATCGACTATTAAATCAATTTTTGGCAATGGAAAACTGTCTTTTGGGCATGCTTTGTTGAGATTAGTATAGTCCACGCATACTCTCCACTTCCCTCCCTTTTTTGGGGCGACGACGACATTAGCTAACCATTCCGGGTAGTGGGCTTCCTTGATCATTTTAGCTCTGATGAGTTTGGCGACCTCGTCGTCGATAACCCGAAGCCGCTCGGGGGCAAATTTTCTTCTCTTCTGGCGAACTGGCAGATTAGCCGGATTGATCTGTAATTTGTGCATGACGACCTGGGAATCTATCCCCGGGACGTCGCCTTGGGACCAGACAAAAACATCGAAATTTCTTTTTAAGAATTCCACTAAAGCGCTGCGCAGTTCTTTGGTAAGTTCTGTTCCGATCATAACGTCGCGATCAGGATATTCCGGATGTATGAAAATTGGGGTAGTTTCTTCAAGGGGTTTAGTGTTTTCGGTTTCTCGGGGATCCATCAAGACAACCTGTTCCACCTCGTCCCTCAGAGGTTCCATCTCGCCATCGTAGATCGGTAATTGCTATTGGGCATTCTGTACTGTGGGGGTCTCGATTTTCATAGCTGAAATGAAACACTACCTGGCCACTTTCTGGTCGCCCCGCACTTGACCCACTCCTACCGAAGTGGGGAACTTCATTTTCAGGTGGTAGGTTGAGGTGATCGCCCTAATTCCGCCTAGAGTTGGGCGACCTAAAACGGCATTGTAGGGGGAAGGGCAATCAACCACGATGAAGTCTTGCCAAACGGTAGTTTGGCGAGGTTCTGTCCCCAAAGTAACCGGTAACTTAACCCATCCCAGTGGATGAGTCAGATTTCCTCCAAATCCCACCAAGGGTGTCTGGAAGGGCTGCAATTTGTCGAGTCCTATCTTCATTTTTTCGAATGCAAAGATGAACAGAATGTCGACCGAGCTACCATTATCAACCAAAATTCTTTGGACGGTGAAATTGGCGATGATGGCTGAAACGACCAGGGCGTCGTCATGAGGCAGGTGCAGGCCTTTCAGGTCATCATTGTTGAAGGTAATTGATGGGTGGACATCGGCTATTAGCGGAGAGAGGTTGTAAACTTCTGCGGACAGCATGTCTGCACTTCTGGCGTGCCTATTTCTGGATGAATTCGAACTCCCTTCGGATCCAAACCCGCCGTGTATTACCTGAATGTCTCCAGCTGTAGGTCGATTGTTGCCATATCTTCTTTCCGGTGAATTGGGAGACGGGCGATCTCCCACGTACTTTCTCAGATATCCTCTTTTGATGAGGTCGGCTATTTGCTCCTTTAGATGAAAGCAGTCTTCGGTGTTATGACCATGGTCTCAGTGGAATTCGCAATATTTGTTTTTATTTCTCTTCCGGGGATCAGGGATCAGTCTTGATTTTCGAGTGCCACTTGACGAACTCTTCATGCTTGATTTCCGTGAGGACTTGGGCAATGGGAGCATTAAGCGGAGGTAATACCAGCTCCGTGCGGCGAGGTGGAGTACGAGGTCTCCTGTCATTGGTCCGCCTCGACTCCCGATTAGGCTTCTTACTCCTTCGTTCATCGTCTCTATAATCAGATCGCCTTGTATCAGGCTCTTTTCTCTTGTGGTCCTCCTTTTCTCTTCGCCTCCATTTGGCTTCGGCCAATTCCTCCGCGGCGATGTACTTATCGGCTTTACTTTGAAGGAACGACAAAGTCTCCGAAACGTTCTTGGACAGAGAATCGAACAAGGGACCTGGGCGAAGTCTCTCCATCATCGCCATGACGACCACTTTGTCACTGGGATCTTCAACTTCTAATATGGCCTGGTTAAATCGTTTCACATAATCTTTCAAGTTCTCTGTTTCCTTCTGGTGGATGGTGAAAAGATGGGATGCATTCTTCTGCCTTACCCTGCAGCTTATGAAATTAGCCATGAAAAGTCTGCTCAATTCACCAAATGAATCTATGGTTCCGGAAGTCAACTTTCAAAACCACGACCTTGCCGACCCCTTCAATGTAGCAGGAAAAGCTTTACACATGACCTCGTCCGAGTAACCCTGGAGATGCATCAGACTTTTGTAAGAATCCAGGTGATCCATAGGATCTGTTTTGCCCTCATAGATCTCGAGCTGAGTAGGCAGTTTGAATCTGGATGACACCTTGGCTCTCATTATCCTCTGGGTAAAAGGTGGTTCGATTTGCCTGATCAAAGCGTCTACAGTTATTGGGGCACCGGTCCCCGTGTTGATGGCGTCCAAGCGAGCGTCCAGGTCCCTAATTTTCTGGGAAGTGGATATATCTCGTTCCTGATGGACCCGTCGAGGAGATCTACCTCGCCTGCCTCCTTCACTTTCTAGTCCTGGTGTCTTGCTGGATGATGACCCTGGTGATGGGCTTCTTGGGCTTCTCTCTCGTCGAGGATGAGGGCTAGGAGAGAGACGACGTCTGTCTCTTCCGGTGCTATGGTGACTTTGGGATACATTCCCTGATAGATGAGAGCGACGAGGAGCCGGAGGAGGTGGTGGAGGTTGATTATTCGTGGTGAGATGCTGTATAAGGAGGGCATTATTTTCATTCATGATTCTCATCTGTTCGCCCATCCCACGTATCTCATGATCAAGGCCCTCTAGATCTGGAGCTTGGCTAGTGTTGGCCATTAGACGTGCTCTGTTATCCAAAGGGCTGCTAGTGCTTGGTCTGGATAATAATCGGCTGCGCAGGTGCATAGGAACTAGAGAACTATCGTTCCCATAGACGGCGCCAAACTATTGTGGTAAAAACCTGGGAGAGCAACCAACAGTCAGAATTGCTCCTCGGCCTCGGCACTGGACCTCGGCTAAAGCTAGGCGATCTGCACAGCAATGAGTCAAAAATAATCGGCCGGGGTGAGGCCGCTCAAAACCCCTCCGGCGTATGAATCAGACCAAGGCGATCAGGAGATAAATTAAGGCAGTATGGAGAGCACGACAATAATGTGTGTGGTGCCTGTGTTGAGCGTACCTTTTTGGTTGCCGACTGGTGATCCATCCATGATTATAGGTGTAGTATGGCGAATTAGACAGGAGAGTGTAGTATAGACAGGAGAACTGAGCCATGTCAGTGTAGTATGGCGAATTCCTCGGAAGGATAAGCATGGGAGGATATCCCAATCAAATCTGGAGATTAATCAAGAGGCTGCCCACTGGTGATTCATCCATGATTATAGGTGTCGTTGTTGAGTTGGAGTCTATTGGAGACAGTTCTCTTGTAGAGGTGGAACTCTTTATGGAGATGGACTTTAATCAGGTACAAGAGTGGTGATAGCAGACCTCTAATGGAGATGGGAGTTCTTACGGAGAAGTCTTTGAGAAGACGTCTCTGCCTTGGGCGAGGTAGATCATATCGCCCTATGGCGATATGGAGGGAATATGTAAATGGAATGGAGCTCAATGTATTAACAATATGAGGCGACTTGGAAGTCAAGTTTGGACGCGTTTGGGCGACGTGCCTTACTCGGATCATTTTATGATTTAGGATTTGTTGGGATTATTCCACATCAGAAATAAAAACAGAATTCACAAAAGTAGTTACACATTTTTAAGGGGTATACCCAGACACTACAGAACACGGCCGAATCCAAACAAAATATGCCTATTTTACCAAAATTAAGCCTTGCACACTCGGCAAGAAAGAAAAATAAACTTTCGATGATTGTACATTATGACTCTCCCCTTTTTGAAATCAAGTATTAAGAAGAAGAGAAAAATAAGGGAGGGAAATGCGAATCACAAACAAATACAAAGGCTAGTGTATTTCACACAGCTTAACATGTTGTTTGACCCAACCATTTCAGTCTATTTCGTGGGCTCAATCATCATTTACCCGGCAACAAAAGAAAACTTGTCAACATAAATGTAAAAGCAGCTATTTTAATTTTTTTTGATTGTATATAATTGGTAATCTCTATTGAAAGCCATGATCGATGTATTTGAGCTAATTAATCATCATCCAAGTACATGAAAATATTGAAACTGTTCTCGTAAAAATCTGGAAGAGCAACTAATAGTCATAATTGCTTCTCAGTCTCATGTACTGAACCTTAGCAAGTATTTGGGCGACCTGCGCAGAATAGAACAAACGTCATTGGTCGGGGTGAGGCCGGTCAGAACCCATCCGGCGTGTGAATCAGAATAAG
This sequence comes from Actinidia arguta var. hypoleuca, assembly GCA_030159115.1. Taxonomy (NCBI): domain Eukaryota; kingdom Viridiplantae; phylum Streptophyta; class Magnoliopsida; order Ericales; family Actinidiaceae; genus Actinidia; species Actinidia arguta. The sequence goes on along the minus strand of BRYE01000016.1, from coordinate 15,587,509 downwards.
GCGACCAGGAGATAATTAAAGGCTATATGGGCGATTACAATAGTAAAAGTGTATGTGGTGCTTGTGTTGAGCGTATCTTTTTGTAATAAGGGAGCGACCTTTATATAGGCGGAGGCTGGAGATTCGTGGGAGGATAATCAAGAGGGATTCCCAGATAGCCATGTTTGGGAAGTATAGCCCTGAAATATAGGAGAGATAATAGGCGATTGACATACGAAGAGCAGCCCGCAATTGTAGGGATTGTGATGGATACTGTCTTCCAATTCAGGTGGAATTCTCGTGGAGACGGATTCTGATCGGATGGAGTGACCAAGAAGGACTCTTGAGTAGGCGAAGTCCTTGTGGAGATAGAGCTCTTCTAGAGAGGGTCTCTAGTCTGGCGATGTGAATGACCTCGCCTCAGGGCGATCTGGAGAAAGGTTGTATATATATCAGCGAAATGATCTCTTGGCGATAACGCTATGGGCGACCAGGACTAGATTAGTGCTACGGCGACGTGCCCGACTCATTGTAGATAAGTGATTATTTTACTCACATCAGTAGCCCCCTTACTCGGGATGTCGAGATGAGACGAGGGATTTATGAGAAGTTGGCAAAATAATTGCCTATTGGTTAGGTGGTCACTTAATGGTGAGATGTTGGTAACAAATTGCCACGTGGATGAGGGCATTAAATGTTAGAGTAGCGTTGTGGACAGAATGGCGGCGCATTGATGACGCTTTTGGCAAGAACGGCGAAATGTTAGAGACGTTTTTGGCGGGAATGTCAATTATGAGCTCAAGAGCCAAAGCATCACGTGATCTAGGATGTTGAAGCATTTAAATCTTAGCCCTTGGTTTCCCCTATATATAGAGGGGTTCACCCATTCTTACACACTTTTACGCTTGCGCTTATCGAATTGCTGCCTTCATTCCAATTTTCTCCTTGCGCATATTTGTGGTCACCTCCTTGCTTGAAGCTGAGTAAGTGTCTTAACCTACCTTAACTTTCACTTTTATAGTTTATGTCTCATAGGCCTGAAGTAGTTCATTTAGAAGACTTAAAGGATTCTCTGCCTTCTTGGGTGTCTGACCATTTAGGAGAAATGTTGTCATATATAACAGACAAAGTGAATTTATCCCCTGAATCACCTATGAAGGATCCCTCAATCCCCGAGGTCAACCCTCTGATCACCATTCATCCCTCAGTAGAGAAGAAAACCAATATTATGACCCCCGAGGAATTGACTCTACTTAGGGAATTTTATTCTTTTCCTTAAAGCCTACAAGTCAGGATTCCCGATGAGGGGGAGACTATAACTTTAACTCGCCCAGGCAAGGTGGCCTTTTATGAGGCCGCCTTCCCCGTAGGCCTCAAATTTCCCATTCACCCCCTGATTAGATTAGTTTTACAAATTTATAACATATGCCCTGCTCAGCTCGTTCCCATGCATTACGAAGCGTTGTCTGCGCAATGGCGCTATGGTGAGCATATAAATATGACATGACTCTTTCTGAGTTTAGGAACCTGTTTAGCTTGAACACCAACCCTAAACCGGACCAAGGCTAGTTATATTTTAATGCAAGATACAAAAAGACTCTCCTCGGAGGGTACCCTAGCAACGTCAAGGGGTGGAAAAGCAAAAATTTTTTTGTCTCAGGAACTGAATGGGAGCTTCTGGAAGGTTCATCTTGGGAAGTTGGTAGCCCAAGGGTCCCGACGTCTTGGGGCATTCCAAGTCGGTTTTAGTTTTTATTATAGTTCACTTTCCTAAAGCATTTCAATAGTTAACACTTGGACTTTATTTTCAGATAAGCATTGCAATGATCTGCCCAGGCTATATGGAGACGAGCCAAAGGTTTTTGATGAGATTTTCATCTCGATGGATAAGCAAGGGTGCTACTCAATCCCCGTTCTCTTGAAGTCCAAATCTTTTTGTCGGGTTATTGGTTCCTCGGCACTCATGGCATTCAGAAATTAGGGCGAGGAGCGGCCTGGAGGTGGAGCACCGAGCTCGTCGGGCGACGCGGGTGAGTGCCGCTCTTCCCGTGGTGAACACATTTAGTGAGACAACAGCTCTCGAGATGAATAAATAGAATACCTAGGAACCCTCGAGAAAGAACTAAAGAGGATTTTATCTCATGTTCCTGATCTGACTTTGCTAAGATGGTCAGGGGGAAACGTTCGCGATCCCATTTTAGAATTTTTACCAAATATTTTGAGCTCAAGCTCGGACTCCGTATGGGAATCCTGGTAGGATTCTAGGCTATCCTCCAAACTTAAATCGGATGGTATTGCCTTTTATCTATTCTAAGTGCTTGAATTTCCATGTTTGATACTTGTATTGTTTTGCAGCTATGTCAAATAGAATTAGCCTCAAAAAGCTCAGTGAAAAGGTTGAGAAATATAAAGGTGGGGTTTCATTAGCGGCGCCTTCCTTGGCTAAGGGGGTGGTTATTGGCAAGAAATGCCCAAGGAAAAGCCCTTTCGGCTCGCTCAGTAAAATGGGCAAGGCGATCGATAGCCCCAAGGGGAAAGAGGCTGCCTCCGCGCCCGAGCCAAAGAGAAAGGCGACCAAGGCCGACGACGGAACGTGCTCAGAAGCTGCCTCTTTTTTGAAACACAGGGAAGGAAGTTTGCCCAATCTCAGCACTATCCTCGGATCTGGGGCCTCCATTATGGGCATCCCGTCCATAGCCAAGAAGATATTGCGGGGGGTGATTCCCCCCGCAGACAAGGAAAAGGTGGAGAAACTAACATTGGATCAGGTAGCCACTAGATTTTTTCACATTATTGGCCAGGTATCACTTTAGTTTTGCATCCAATTTTTCCTTTGATATTTTATGCTCGAGTCGTTCTTAAAAAATTAATTTGTAGTAGGCACTTGTGCTTGGATCTTTCCTTGCAGTCCGAAGCAAGGAAGCGGGAAAGGAGGTTTCCCTTCAGCAAGGCCGAGCAGCTTTGTTGGAGAGCGAGGTATCTCGCCTCCAAAAGTTATCTGGCGAGCTGGAACAACAACTGACCGAGGCACGATCTCGGGAGCAGGATTCTGCGGACGAGGTGGCCAAGTATTGTAATGAACGAGGTGGTCTTTTGGTGGTGGAGCTCCGAGAGGTCGTGTCCCGAGCCAATAAGTTTGCTGTAGATGAGTTCAAGTCCTTGTCTGAGTTCTTGAAAAAGGTTAAAGACTCTGCCTCCAAGTACTTCGGCGAAGGATTTGATTTTTGTAAGCGACAACTCTGTCGTTATCATCCTGACCTCGCCATTAATTTGGAGGACATGGGTCTCGATCACAATCTGCTTACCGAAGAAGAGGAAGGCGAGGAGGGAGAGGGGGAGAACGCGAACAACGAGGACAAAGGCAGCATTGAACCCTCTCCTTCTTAAACACTTTTATTTATATATATATTTTTTTTGTAATGGCGAGTTGTAATCCATCTCTTGTGATGAATAAAAGCCTTCGTTTTTCCTCAAGCTATTTTTGGTCGTGTGGTTATGAATTATTTAGAAAGTAGGCGATCTTAATCTAATAAACTGGTGAACTCAATTATGGCGCTTTCAAAATTTGATCTATCGGTGATTTAGCGTCTTTGGTGATGGCGACGTCATTCATGGCGATCAAGACGCTTTAATCTCAATGGACATTTTTGACATAGGTGACACGCTAAATGGTGATTTAGATGCCTTATCATTATTTAATGAATGGGCATATTCAGTATTGACGACATGTTAAATGGCAATCTGGATGCCTTATCATTCTTTAATGAATGGGCATACTTGACATAGGTGACATCCACACTGGCGATCAAGACGCCTTATCATATTGTAATGAATGGGTGACCTTGATATTGGTGACATCCTGAATGGCGATCAAGGCGCCTTATCATATTTTAATGAATGGGCGACCTTGATATTAGCGACATCCATATTTGACGACAACATAATTTCTGATGAGAAATTCAAGGGAGAAATTTTATTAAATAATTATAAAGATAGGCGATCATAAAATAATTAACAATACAAAATGGATCATCTGGCGATGTTATTCTTGGTTACCAGACGAATTACTGGTAGTACTTCTTCAAGTGTTCGGCATTCCAAGGGTAGGGAAGGGCTCTTCCGTTCATGTCTTCCAACGAATAAGTTTCGGGTCTAAATACTTTGACAACTTTGTAGGGGCCTTCCCAATTAGGACCAAGCTTCCCTGCATTTGGTTCCTTTATGGCCAAGGTAACTTTTCTCATAACTAGGTCGCCTAGCAAGAAAGATTTGTGCTTGACCCTTTGATTGTAGTATTTGGCGACCTGATGCTTATAGGTTGCTTGACGTATTTTAGTTTGCTATCTCTTTTTCATCGATTAGGTCAAGGTTAAGCCTTAGTTCATCTTCATTGTTTTCTTTGTTGAAATTTGCAGTACTGAAACTTGGCATTCCAATTTCTACTGGGATAACAGATTCCGTTCCATAAACCATTGAAAATGGCATTTTGCCAGTAGGATTTTTTCTCGTCGTATGATCTGCCCAAAGTATGATTGGAAAGTCTTCTACTCATTCGCTTTTGGACTTTTCCAGCCTTGTCTTTAAATTTCTCAAGATCGTCTTGTTGGTGACTTTGAACTTTCCATTTGCCTGAGGATGGCCAAGCGAGGAGAAATGATGAGATATGGCGAGGTTTGAACAAAACAGTCTGAATTCATCGTTATCGAATTGCTTGGCGTTGTCCAAGATAATAACCTTGGAAATTCCAAATCGGCAGACGACATCTTTCCATATGAAATTTCTGGTGTTTCTTTCTGTGATTTTGGTGAGGGATTCTGCCTCTATCCACTTGGTGAAGTAATCAATGGCCATGATCAAGAATTTTTTTTGTAAAGGAGCTTGGGGTAGAGGTCCAAGTATGTCCACGCCCCACTTAGCAAAGGGCCACGGGTTGGTCATTGGGATCATCTCGGTGGGCAGAAGATGACTAACTGGAGCAAATCGTTGACATTTGTCACACTTTCTTGTGTATTTTGCCGCATCTCGTTCCCTTTATGGCTAGAAATAACCTTGGTGAATTACTTTTCTTACCAATGACCTCGCCCCGAAATGGTTTCTGCAGATGCTTTCATGGATCTCCCTCAACACGTATTCTCCTTCTTCAGGTTGGAGACACCTTAGGAGAGGTCCTAAAAAAGGTCGTCTATGGAGAATACAAAACTTCCCAGATCTTTATTGAATCCGGAGAGCTTGGAGTTTGTTTGGTGGTAATGTGCCATTTTGGAGATATGCCATAATGTCGTCTATCCATGTCGGGTAAGTCTCTGCCTGAAAGACTGGTTTGGTGACCTCAATGCTTGGATTTGCTAAAAACTCCAGAGGTATACTTCTGTCCGAGATGAAATCAAAAGTTGGGGTGAGGTTAGCCAGAGCATTAGCTTTCTTGTTCTCTTCTCTAGGAATCTGGCTAATTCTAAAATCTTTGATTTTTTCGGATATGATTTTTACTTCATCCAAATAGGCCAACATCCTAATATCTTTGGCGAGGTAGTCTCCTTGAGCTTGGTTCACCACTAGTTGTGAAAGACTGAAGGCGTCCAAAAAATCTACATCCATTTCAGTTGCAACTCATAGCCCGGTGAGGAGAGCTTCATATTCAGCTTTGTTATTGGTGGCTTTGAATCCTATATGGATGGCGTACTCCATCTGCTCGCCTAAAGGAGTTTGTAGAATCAGTCCTGCGCCATAACCGTGCTGGTGTGATGATCTATCTACAAATAGTTTCCATTTGGAAGGATCGTTCGAGTTAGATTGCTCTAGAGTTTCTACCTCGGGTAGGCCTTTCTCAGACTTTAGGGAGACGTCGTATGTAAATTTAGCCACAAAATCAGACGAGACCTGACCCTTGATCACCATTCTTGGTTTAAAATCAATATGAAATTCGATCAGTTTGATGGACCATTTAAGGAGTCTCCCCAAGGTGTCAAGTCATTAGGGAATTTGCTTCAAGGGTTGGTCAGTCAACATAGCAACAGGATGTGCCTAAAAATAATGGCAGAGTTTTCTGATGACGATAAGGAGAGCATAGACGAGCTTCTCAATTTTCAAGTATTTGGTCTCAACCTCCATGGGAACTTTACTGACATAGTATACTAGTTTTTGAATTCTATCCTCTTCTCGAAACAACATTGCACTAACTGCCGTTGGCGAGACGGACAAATATATGATAAGTTCCTCGCCCATAACTGGGACCATAAGCAAGGGAGGCGAACCGTGATACTCCTTCAATTGTTGAAATGCTACTTCGGATTCCTCACCCCATTGGAAGTTCTAATTTTTCCTTAGGATCTTGAAGAATGGGAGGCATTTGTCAGTTGATTTGAATATGAATCTGTTAAGGGTGGCAACTCGACCCATTAATTATTGCACCCCATGGATGTTCCTTGGTGAGCTCATGGTAAGCAGCGCACGAATCTGATCCGGATTGGCCTCGATTCCTCGCTTGGTCACCAAAAATCTGAGGAATTCACTCAAAGAGAAACCAAAGATGCATTTAGAAGGGTTGAGCATCATTCAGTGCTTCCGCAGGACGTCAAATGCTTTCTTCGAATGGGCGATGCGATTTGTAGCTTTAAGACTTTTGATGAGCATATCATCTATGTAAACTTCCATAGTTTTCCCAATGAACTCTCTGAATATCTTGTTCACCAGTCTTTGGTACGTTGCCCCTGCATTTTTTAAACTAAAAGGCATGACTTCGTAGCAATAAAGCCCCCTCTCAGTAATAAATGAAGTTTTTTCTACATCGGTCGGATGCATTTTGATTTGGTGATATCTGGAGAAGGAGTCCATGAAATTGAGGAGCTCATGTTTGGAGATGGCGTCAACAATCAGATCAATCTTTGGCAAAAAAAAACTATCATTTGAACACGCTTTGTTGAGGTCGGTAAAGTCAACACATACTCTCCACTTCTATCCCTTTTTTGGGGCGATGACAACGTTGGTGAACCAGTCTGAGTAATGAGATTATCTGATAACATTGGCCTTGATTAGCTTAGCTACTTCTTCTTTTATGATTTTCAGTCGTTCAGGGGCAAACTTTCTTCTTTTCTGACAAACTGGAGGATAGGCAAGGTTGGTAAACAAGATGTTCAGAGAAAAGCCTTCATGGTCGTGGTAGCCCTACTTTCTGCCGCTCTAATCGGCACTTGCATCGTTTGCTCAACGTTCCTCACCACTTGCTCAATTATGGTGATGACCACTTGCATAAATTCCACCCCACCAACTACCACTGATGGAATACCTCCTACTCCTCCAACATTTTCTCTAGGAGCACTGGCTTTTCCTCCCATCACTGACTCTTGGTGATTGTCATCATCCCCCTCATCACGGTTCCCACGAGTCCCATGTGCTACACGAGCCCCACGAGCTCCTGTAAGTGACATGTCGCTTGTCGTGGTGGCATGTTATACACAATGCCACAAGAAAACAATAAGACAATCATACTCAATTATGATTAGGTCAAAACATTGCTATACACTATGTAAATCAATAACAAGATAGCATATGTGTTCTTGTTATTTAAATTACATAGATATCACACTAACGTTACCTCTCAATACTTAGACGCTAAACCAAATGTGGTCTATCCACCCCACGGCTCATAGGTATTCAAACCTAGAGCTCTGATACCATGTTGTCATGACTCAGTCAAACCAAGCCCCGGCCATGTAACCAAACAACTCAAATGCAAAAAAGTCAAACTAAATAACATGACAATACACTTTCATTACATCAGAGTACAGTAAAATGAATCCCTCTCGTGGGACCATGCCTCCGTGAGCTATCAAACACAAAATAAATGGTATCACATGGACAATGCCCATATCGGGCCAAAAGAATAATTACAATTCCCAAAATTACATTTACATATTTCCTAGACAAAAGAAATGTAACGGCAATCCACATACCTCACGACTCAGGATAACCCTCGGTACTTGAAATTCATTTTATAGTAAAGGTGAGTTACCTTGAAAGAATTTAACAATGGACTTGATGTCTCAAGCCAAAAATCATGATACATATCATATACAATGAAAACATGATGTGATAAAATATGCTTTCACTCATATCAAAATATACTTTTGATTTTCCAATTCATGATTTCACAATTTTAACAATTTTTTAAGTTCCCGGCTTTCTCACAAAGTAATAACTCAATTCCTTTGAATGACACACCTAGGCTAATAATCCACTAAGCACATGAGACAACATCCGTCAACTTCTCGGACTTTCATCGTGGGCTTTGACATTCCCTCCGTATTGTCAATTTCCTGGACTTTCACCATGGGCTATGACATTCCCTTTGTATCGTTACCATCTAGGACTTTTATTTTGTCAACTTCTTGGACTTTTACCGTGGGCTATGACATTCCCTCCGTATTGTTGTCATCTAGGACTTTCATAGTGGGCTATGACATTCCCTCTGTATCGTTGCCATCTATGACTTTTAATTTGTATTTAATCTAAGTCATGTAATCTTGGTATATACTAACGTGTCATTCCCAAAACTATTTCCAAATTTCAAATGTATACAAAGATCATATTTTTCAAATTTCACATACGCAAATGTTATATTTATCAAAATTTTAATGCAACAACAGAATATACAAGATATCATTATGCTCAAGGTAAAATATTTAAAAATTTAATTTTTTTTTTTTTTTACTGTTTATGATTTTCAGGTGTCGACACCTGCCATCAGTAGCCAGAATTCCGATTTCACTGTTCAAAAGTGTTGACACCTGAGGTTAGTAGCCAAAATACTAATTTCATTATTTAAAAGTGTCGACACCTGAAAATATGGTGTCGACACATGAGGTCAGTAGCCAAAATACCAATTTTGCTATTCAAAAGTGTCGACACCTGAGTTCCGTAACCAACATTCGACACAAGGTGTCGACACTAAAAGATGAAGTGTCGACACCTGATCTATGAACTCCCAAACTTTTCTATATAAATTAAACCTTTCATTTAGAGTTCAATACCTAAAATAAAATCTCAATAGGTTAGATATAAGCCATTAACAACAATCCCAAAGTAAAATCCAAACAAACTAAACCCTTTTACCTCAAATACAAGCAATAAAGAGCTCCACAACAATGGTGATGTCTAAAATTCTGAATTGCTCCGATCTCAATTCTTCTTAGCTCAAAACAAAGCCCCCCTCGAGTAGATAACTTTCTTCCAAAAGACTACTACTCAAATCTCACTCCAACTCACTTAAATCTAACCTTCAATGTAAAAACCCATTTGGCTCAACTCTAGAGAGAGAAAGAGAAAAGAAAGAAGAAAGCCCAAAAATGAAATAAATGCGAACATTAATTATGTTTAGGTCAAAATAAAGTAAAAGACCTAAATACCCTCATTGGGCCTTGGGCTTTGTTTGGCCCAAGTAACAAACCCAAACTAAAACCAATCTTGGGTCCAATCCCTTTGGCCCATTCTCTCACACAACCACTTTCAAAACCAAATCAAAATCCAAATTTATTTTCTAATATGGATAACTCATATATATATATATATATATACACACACATACACCTATACGCATATATATATATATATGACATCACTCGTGCACCCTAATTACATCATAAAAAGAAAAGAAAAAATTTGAAGCCTTACAAAATGTGTTTTTGGACTTTCTTTAATATTTAGTTTATTATAATAATTAAAGACTCAAGAAATTTTGTATGTTACTCGGACATTGAATGTAATAATAAGTAATTGAATTGACATAGTTTCTCCTTATAAGAAAAAATGCATAATTTGAAGAAAATATGGTCATTCTTGTAAATGAATTTGTTCATGACAGAGCGAAAAATGTCATTAGGTTTTCAAAGTATGGTAAAGTTAATTTCTGTTAGTATAAAGCTATAACTAATTTTGATGATTAAATTTATGTATGATAAACTATGTCTAAATACATTTTGAAAATCGTGGGATAAACTTTTACATGTTATAAAGATGTATCGATCACTCGTATAAACTCAAAATAGTGTAATGCAAGTTTGTTTTAAAACCAAACATGCATGCATACTTTGAAAATTCAATTCGGAGTTGATTCAAAACATACGACTTGCTCACAACATTCGAGCCTAAAAGAGTCAATATATGCTCAAAATACTCTGCAAGTCATAATTAAAGATATCATGCTAATGAAACTTGTAAATTATCACTTAATCTCAACTTGGTTTATTAACGGCTTTTATTTTCAAGAAAATAGTAAACTGTTGCAAAATTGTTGATGCTATCAAAAGTTTGGTTGAAGCTTCGGTCGACCGTAGTTAAGAAAATCTTCGACCAAAGTTTAAAGCCTTATCTAGAATTGATGCATAGTCGACCGAAGTTAATACTCGGACCGATAAAGTTTGAGAAATCCTCGATCGAAGTTTTGAAGCCTTTCTGGAATTATTAAACTTTCGACCATAAATAAATTTTGGTCGACCGAACCCTCGACTGAAATTTTGAGCCTTCCCTTGAGCAAAATGA